>JAPMUY010003448.1:0-122500 GCA_026901105.3 Galaxias olidus
AAACTTGACTAAGCTCCAGTCCATTTCAATACCTCCCCCCTCCCTCAACTTGTGTCTGGTACCATACTGTATATACTGTAGTTTACAGTATGTAGTAGTAACCCTTAATTTACTTTTTTCCTGGTCTGTGAATTAAATTCTCCACCTTAATCAGGTAATAATAACCCTTGGCAGTGGCACAAGCACCAACTTAACCTCAGCTTGCTGCCTTGTAGCTCCCCATGTCCTTTATTTCCCAAGATAATAAATCATATCACGCTCTGCACCATATGGGGAATTGTTCAAATGGATCAGAGTAATGGAACCCAACCTGCATAAACAGAAATCACTCAAATTATGCTTCTGGGTGGAATAACAAGTTGATTACATATTATGTCTAGCACCAAAACCACAACATAACATTTCAAAAATGACCTTAATGACCAGACCAGGGACCATTCTCGAGTTTATCAGAAGGATATGTAGCTTCCGAGAAAGAAAAAGTTTGATCAATCCTCAAAACTATTTTGAACATTGAAAATAGTCATTATAGAATATACCCATTATATTAATGCATACATGATCTGTAACAATGTAACTCTGTATATCTACAAATGGCATACGTGTAACATTACCTGGGATCTCTAGGGCTGTTGGGGCGGCTTGCAGCACGTAGCCTGTTCTCACCCCCCCCTGTTGGTCGTTCTGGACCTGACACTGGGCTCACCCTTCTGACAAAAAAAAATGTAAGATATTTTTTTTATCACATTTTACTGCTGACATTTAATTTTTTTATTTTCTGTAAAAGTTAGCTTTGCATTTTAATCGGCAAACTCTATATAGCTACACAACAGCAAATTGATAAGGTTAAACTGTTTAATTTGTTGCAACTCATCTGAGTTACCATATGCTGTTTAGTAGCAATGGGAAAAACAGAAGGAGCCACCAGGTGTTTTTTATCTTTTAAACAAGTTCTGAAAGAACAAACTCATGAGTCCTATGACAATACCTGCAGTAATCTTAACTCATCTTGTTATAATGATTGCATAGGACATGCTTGTTCCATTCATAAATGACAGTCTGTACCAACGTGACACAATTATTTGTACAAAGGGTCAGTAACCCACGACACAGAACTCAGTTATTGTACAGCGAGCATCCTTCTAATATGTCCTCTGCTCATGATGACAGTAATATTTCATCATATTTTAGCTTCAAAAAGCTCCTTGCTCATACCGTGGCTCATCTGGGGAAGGCTCCTGAGCAAGCCCATTGGTTTGAGCAGGACTATGGGCGGGGCTTATCTCTGGGCTAACTTCCTCCTTGGTGCCATTTTGTGATGGTAGCTCTAGGCAAGACCTGAGACCTTCCCACTGCTGTGCTGCATTACGGATGGCCAAACGCCTCTTCTCCTGAATGAACATAAAGAATGCACAGACACACAAACACACAAATTGGTTTAGCTGATGCTGTTCCAAAGCAGAGCTAACAGGGGACACGAAGTAACCTCATGACACTCACAAAGTGACTATCTCTCTCCTTCCTGCAGTTTAATCCTTCAGACAAAGACATGCAACCTGCCTTGCTTGTCCCTGAGGAATCCTGAGACTTGATTCCAGTGGAAGTGATGTGCGGTTGAGGCATCATGAGTGCAGGACTCTATGAAGACAAACGCACACAAACTTGCAAATTTGACTATATTTTATTAATGACAGAAATAAAAGAAAAGGGATATTGTGCTCAACTAACCTGTCTGAACGCATGAAAAAAAAACGTGTTTACTATGTGTACGTAAACAGGCTAATGCTAAATTGCCACTGGAAACGGGTGTGATTTCATGTGCTTCTCTCTGAACCGAGTCGTTTCCGTGTTTCTGAATTGCTGATTCCACATGGAGAGGACCATAGCTGCAACAGAGGCTGTGCTATCCCCACCCTGCAGCACAGAAGAATGCTGCCTTTTCTCTCTCTCTCTCTCTCTCTCTCTCTCTCTCTCTCTCTCTCTCTCTCTCTCTCTCTCTCTCTATTTTCCCCAGTGCTTAGTTTCGATCGTCTCATAAATGGAATGTGCCACTCCCTCTGTAGAGGGGTGAGCCAGCTTCCACACCGTATCATTCTGTGACCTGAACCCCTCACTGAGCATTCAATACATTTTCTCAACAGGGATCAGCAGTGTCGAATTACAGAGTGACAATTACCTCCTCTAGATCTATCGGCAGTAGCCACTAGTCAGCAACTGGAGGACAGAGAGAGTCACATACATCCTTTGGAAGATAACGACAATATTAAGGTATTAGATTGTAAATATTACATAAACAAAGCATTACAATGCGAGGACCATCCGAAGTGATCACTGTTGCTGGGGAAAATGTTTCAGAATCGTATTTGGTTGCTTGAACTACCACTAAGCAAATACCCGTATCAAATGAAGAGCCCGAGCCACAAACTAGAGAGCTGACTGGGAGGTTTATTCACTATATCACTACTACACTACTGCCTGTTTAAATGGTTCACGACAACCAAATGAATCAACCGTGCATAGCTTAACAACATGCAAGTGCATTTAAAGTAGCTAAGCCTACCAGGCACTGGGGACCGCTATTCAGGCCATAATGCCATTCACAATTTAAGAATGCAGATATTAAGATTGATTACTTTTTTAAAACCTGTACTGTCATACAGATAGATTCAAATAAACAAAATGAAACTAGGCTTCCTTTGAATAGGATAGTGATATGGTAGAAAAAAATTATTAACTTAAGGAAATAAGCCTTACTGATTCGAAAATGTTTTTAACATAGATCTGACATTCTTTTACTGCTGTTATAAGATACAATTCTTGAGGCTGCTTACAGAACAACCCGCTTTCTCACTTAGGTTTAAAGAAGCTAACATTACAGACGCATTTCAAATTTGGTCACATCATTGTCCAAGCAATCACAGAAATGCATGACCTACCCTATCATCATTATCATCATTCAAAGGACACCACTGTGCTAAAGTTGGCCAATCACTGAGATGACGGAAAGTACTTAAAAGTAGTTGTGTGGTTCACTTAGGTACCTTATGAGCGACCTGCTTGTGACAATCCCTCTTCTTCTCATCCTCCTTTCGGACCTGTGCAGAGGCCATGCGCCTCTCCTCCTCCTGTAAAACAGATAATGTTTAATCAGGCTGTCACTCTAATCCAGACCTCTGAATTATTTAATGGATGATGTCGTCCTCGTCGTCAGCGTCCCCTTTATAGCTGGACGGGTTTGAGTGGCGGGCCGAAAGGGGGAATCTCACACTGGATCACAGGATTATCTGTCTGATTTTCAGATGTAGTCCCAATGAGCCCAGCTGTTTGAGATTGCCAAAGCTCCCAGAATGCAACACTGCTAACACAATGCGAGCGTGCCAGCTAAGCTCAGGGGGTGATGAGCTCTCTGTGACGAGCCTGCGGAAGAGAAGCCTCAGTCTGATCAATACCAGCCAAATGATGCCCTTAAGACCCGTTAAGGTTTTGCATTTTATGTTGTCGACAGGAAAGGGGTTTTACCAAAAGTGTATCTAAACCACCTTTGGAGCATCTTGTAACAAAAAGTTGATACATAATAATTTGTTATAATTAAGAGATTGTGCTAAATTCAAATCAATCATTCAAAAACATAAATAGCTATGGGCCTATGGTTTTAGAGTTCTGAATTAATTTGTCAACACAAAACAAAATCTGCAGTCACACTGTCTACACATTGGCAAACAAAGCCTGTAGTCATCGACACTCTGAATTAAGCTCTTAACACATCCCGAATGTTGTGTGAACACGAATATCCCGCGAGGAGCCACTGTCGCTGTTTCCCAGCTTCTAATGATACTGCTTCAAAGTAGCAGTGGACATCTGTCGCTGCCATGAGAGCATGCAACCAACTGTCATCTGGCTAAGAATCAGATTTTACTACTGCAGTACCAGTGTAATGACATACTGTACCAACCTACCAGGGCAAGTTCTGCAAATCAGAAGAAGCCAAATAACGCAGCTAACCATACATGCTTTTGTTCCCCCATTCAACAATGGTGAAGTGAAAAGCTTTGGCCTATTTGTGCCGAGGTCAAATTAAGTAACAGCTCAACATTCCTAATTCCTTAATGGTATTCATGTTCTTCAGATACTTCAAATGTACAAAATTATCCTGAATGACCTCACAGTAGTGTTAAAACATGTAGTGCATAGTGTTATGAACCAAACATAACAAAACATGTAAACAATGTTTGAATGTTAAAATGTGGATATTATGATAATGGTATGAGGTCTAAGTATTGCTCTCAAGAATAAACATGCAGCACTTTGCAAGCATGTATCATTACGGTGACTAGACTAATAATGGTTCATCCCCTGAGGACAAAAGCAGTCACAGAGTCAACGCAACTTTACCGTGATGCGTTTCATGTCCAGCTGTCTGAGTTGAAGCACACAGCGTAGGGCAGCCTGCTTGTACCATGTCTCCAGGGCTACAGGGTTCCCATCCAGGGTGAGCTCAGAAAGAGAGAAGGACTCTCTCAGGCAAGCTAGGTCATCAAAACTACATAGACAAAAACACACACACACCAGATTTTCACAACCCAATAGTTTCATGAGCTGAATGGCTATAAATCATTAGTCATGTACTGCATGTCAACTGAGACAACCCATCCACCTCCTTTCCAGATGAATTAACCGTAGATTCTGGCATGAAAGCTGAAAGTTGTGAAAATCTGTTCATTGAGTGGGCGGGCTGGTATCGTGTCCGTAGACAAGGGGCATCGATAGATGTCTTACTAGTTAGCGGCGTGCCTGTGGCTGGATAATATTAAAGTGAGTAGGGATGTAGAGAAAAGAAGCAAGAGTTTCTATCCAATTAGTGTGCCTGATGATGAACACGTTGCCTGGAACTACTTCTGTGTTCTGACTGGTCTTTGACTGACTGACCACATCAAGCCTGCTTTCACTGTCTACCAATCAACACAAGAGTTATCATGGGCAGAAATATCCAGGTGCAAAGAGCCATAAAATATATGGTTTCATGTGCTTAAATCTTGGCACTTCCAAAAATAATGTACTGTAAATAATAGCTCACCAGGCACTGCTTTGTCCTGCTAGGCCAGCAGTGGGAATTAGGTCAATGTTTTTCCTGTACACATTTATTACATTTATTTTGAGATATTTAAGAGCCCTGAATAATGAACACATTGGAGGCCAGAACTGTAAGTGTAAGTGCATTATTATGTGTACCTAAAGAGGGCGCTAGAGGGACGTTTACCTGCATGTGCACAACAGAAATAAAATTATTCAACAATGCCAAGTCTATTGAAGAATGAAAGATTTTGGGGTTTTATTTAACCTGCATATTCCTTTGTTGAGTGATATCGAACCATAACGATAGACTGTGCTGTCTAATTTTAACACTGGTTGGCCAAAGCTGACCTTGAGTTGTTTAGTAACTAGAACAGCGACTAGCCCTTAGAGCTGCCAGGTTAGATTAATCATAGTGAGAGGGAACTGTGGCCATGTAGGCTGAGACTCCACAGAGTGCTGCTCTGAACCTCACCGACAGAGACAGTACTAAATCAGATAGTGGCGAGTCTGCCTCCTGTGATAACTACCATGTTTACACTAGGCTTACAGAGCAGAAACAAAACACTCACCTGGCAACACAACACACTTTTCATTTTGGGACACACCTTTGCATAGCAACGCTGCAAGACAATCCCGAGATTAAAACCTATTATTAAATAACCTGCCCTGGTAGGAGACAATCTATAGGTACCTCCCCTCAAAATAAATAAATAACAACAGCTCTTGTTACTTAGGTAACAGGGCAGGCAATAAGTATCGAGCACACATTTTTGGTCTGTTAAGAAAATGTTCATCTCAGCAGTCCTCTGTGTGTGTGTGTGTGTGTGTGTGTGTGTGTGTGTGTGTGTTTGTGTGTGTGTGTGTGTGTGTGTGTGTGTGAGTGTGTGAGTGTGCGCGCGCGTGTGTGTGTGTGTGTGTGTGTGTGTGTGTTCAAAGGAGGCAGCATGGCTCAGTTCCTCCTCTGCAGTATGAAGGCCAGGCCCAGCCCTGAGCGAAAGCAGAGGAACTGCTCTGGCCATCCCCTGGGCTGTGGATGTGAGAGGGTTAAGTGGCTAATCTTACCTGGTGATGCTGTTGCAGCTGAGAAAGAGTCGCTGCAGGCAGGGAAGCCGGTCTACCTCTGTCTAGAATGGGAGAGAGAGCAGACAGAGATATAGGGGTAAAAAGAAAAGGAGAACACTGTCCATACACCATGTGCAGCTTAGACCACACTATTTCTATCCATATGCTCAGTCACCTTGCAGTTCCCAGCTACGGCATACAGCCCAATCCGCCCTGCGCGCGCACACACTCGCATAGTGCTGTGGCTGCACAGGGAGGGGAGGGGGAGAGCGAGACAGCGAGAGAGAGAGAGAGAGAGAGAGAGAGAGAGAGAAAGGGGGGGGGGGCTGCCTTAATGCAGATATCCCCTGCTGTAAGAGCTTGCCCGCTCTGCTTATAGGAGATGGACTGCTGGCGCACGAACAGAAATGCAGCAGTTAGCTAGCATTGCCCGAACAAAGGCAGCTAAATATGTTTTAGCTTTTTAGTTTTGTATCCAAAAGAAAATAGATATTCTTGAGGACACATTGTGGATTCACACACAGAATTCATCGCGGCTTTTGCGGGGGTGGATGATGTGAGGGGGAGCAGCTGGCTGGCAGGCAGCTAAGAACACACACACACACACACACACGTCATAGTAACCAGCCAGACGTGGTAGTTTGTGAGTGTGTGTGTGTGTGTGTGTGTGTGTGTGTGTGTGTGTGTGTTTATGTCTTGGATATGGTTAACCAGGGTTTTAAACAGTGTGAGAAGGGGTGGAGGAGCCATCGTGGTAAGGTGTCAGTGCCAGCATCATAAATAGAACGAGAACAATTGAAACAGTCAGCTAGAAATAATAGTTTAATTCCTAGGCTGACTCAAAGAACAATAGCACAGAAATAGTCTAATGCAGGCCAAGCATATGCGGTCACCAAACGCCATGGCATCCACATGTGTGGGTGTGTGTTTGTGTTGTCTTTTAAACTGTGAGATGCCTAGTCATGCTACCAGGCTCTGCACTATGCCCACACATAAAACTTGGCATGCCGAAACAGTCCTGTTGTGTCAAACAACAGTGTGGAACTGCCATGCTGGCCGACTACCCCGGCATAGATCAATCAGATAAAGACTGACTCAGATATAAACGAAATATCACTTTATCAGTGTTCTTGAAATGTAATCACATTCGAAACAGAGGGAGTTCTCTGTATGAAAAAGACAAATAATACAACATATGATTTATTAACTAGCTATGGGCTTGGGACTTCAGAAATTGACTAGGTAATTTCTTCCAAATACATTCTATTACAGCCAGATAGAGGCATATGCAAGGGGTTGAGAAAGTCTTGTTTAACTGATGTTGCTAGGCAACAAAAGCCTTCACAGTCTATACTTTTAGGAATAGTCTGATGATGACTTAACTTATAAAATGTTCCAGACCAATTACTTTCAAGGATCAAATATTTTGCTTTGAAGGTACAGTATATTTGTCTTAGAAACAACTCCCCGCTGAGAGAATTTCTGAGAAGAAAGCAGGCAGTTGAAGTTCCAGCTAATGAGAAGAAATCTATATAGAACAAATAGGACAAACAAAGGAAACCTCTCAACACAGTAAGATGCAAGATGCCAGTAAAATATACAAGGCAAAGGCTTACTTATCAAAATCTTAGGGAAGGTCTGATGATAACTGTGTTAACCTCGGTACATTCCAACAAATATACCGCATGTCAGACACACACTTGTCTTGTGCTAATATAATTTGTTTTTTTTCCCCAATACTTTTTCCTCAAACTGAAATTGTGACTTAATTCGATAGTCTATGATGTCTTATCTGTAACCGTCCCAGACTATCTCTGTCCAATTCTGCCCTTCTAATGATAACCAGGCTGTCAGAGGCTAAACTTAGACAACATCACTTGATGTGAAATTGGTTCTTAGTGGACTGATCTGGTGCGTAGACCATCAAGGACATTGCTCCTTTAAAAAGAAAAGGCGATAGTCTCCCCTGCTTGAGTGCATTTTGGTTTTCATCTCTTCGTCCTATCTCCACCCTAACACATATATCGTTATCATTCTTTCAACAACATTAACTCTAACTAAGGGCTGACTGGCTGATCGATGGGTCAATCGGAAGACTGTCCCTCTAAACTGAACATCTCCTATTAGTCACTGACAAAGTAAGACAATGTTCTGAAATGAAAAAGAAAAAAAGACCGTTTAGATCTTACACATTCAAATTCTCTGACAAAACCCTAACATAATATCCCAAATGATAGCGTATATGAGAACAATCCAAACTTGCATTAATGCAAGAAACTCATTTTCAATCGTTGTCTTTTGTACTTTTTTTAAGGTTCCATTACAACGCGTCTACATAGTAAAAGTGCATAATAACAGTTAGGTTTGTACTTGAAATAAGCACGTGTATGCCCCTGACAGGAGGATTTACCGAGGGGGAATTGTTCTAATATCCATCGACTGTTGAATTATGTTATCAAGTGACAAATAGTCTAGATAATATTTGAAGTGGTCAATAAGGTCCTGAGTGAGCCTTCTTTGTTATCACGTTCTACTTCATGAGTCAGGTGAGATTTGGTGATTTGCAAACCAACCAGCCTGTTTAGGCAAGCACTGTTTTGTTTGTGAGATTAAAACTATAGGAACAAAAGAACCACCCTTTTAACCAACTAATGATACATAGATCTTACATAAATATTTGTGGGTGTTGGTTGAGACATGAAAAAATTATTAGATAATTTAAATAACATCTAATGAGCAGTATGTTCTGCTGTACTCTTTTTATAACAGTTATGAAGAAAGAAGTCGGAGAAATCTGCACATGGCATTAGATTGAGCTAAATGGATAAGGCACAGTCCATCAGCTTAACTGTACACAAGACTTCCCGCAAATTTGGATTTGCTCCTGCAAATCCCTCCTCTCCTCACTCACAAAGGGTGCCCTTACCACAGAAGAGATGGAGTTGCGTCGCAGATTAAGCTCGGTCAAGGAGTCCAAACCCTCCAGGTTCTCCACCCCGGAGATGCAATTCCCTGCTAGGTTCAACACCCGCAGCTCACTCAGGTGGGACACATTTTTTATTTGGGAAATCTGAAGACAAGAGCGAAGGATCAGATATAGAAAAGATGCCAAATGTGTCAAGTACAAGACATGACAGGGTTGCCAATAAATTCACAGTTCGCAATGGCAGTGCCACTACGCGTACTCACATGTTTAATAGTGTACAAGCCTTAAAAAGACAGCAACAAGCGAAAGCAAGGTTGTTCAATCAACTTTTATGAGGGGTCAATATTAACTGAATAAAGGGAGTTTCTATGTAGCGTAGTTCACTGCTCTGGTGAACAAAGCCCCCTATGCTACCCTAGAGAAACTAACTAACCCTGGATGCTGCCAAATCTCCGGAACTAAGGCTGTGTGGTTTGTCACTTTAGGCACTGGATGTGGGATAAAACTATTCCCGTTGTGTGCTGTGGTCACCTGGGCCATTGACAATACTATGATCTGGTAATGAAATCTTTTCAATAAAAACAGAAACATTTTTAATTACAAAATACACTTTCAATGAGTGTAGTTGTAAGTACATTCCTAAAAGAGCAGTCTGTTTCTTCTCGGTGTCTGAGGTAACATCTTGACTGTTGTCTCTCTTGAAAGACAACAGCATCCAATCCTACATATACTGAATCTTTCGAATGCAGTTCTACAAAAGGAAACCTGGAAAGGCAGCAGTTTATTATATGACGAAAATGTATCTGCTTTTTACTAATTAATTTATGCAAGTTTTACACCTTCTATCCCCCCATTATTTAAATGATTACCCAAACTTGTAAAGAAAATATTTGCATAGTATTAATCGTAAGCTGACCCAACAGACTCTCAAATTTTGCATTTAAAAAAATAAAATCTTTTTTTTTTTTATTCGTTGCATGAAAATACTGATACCTGATTGCCATGCAAGTCTAGGACATCTAGTTTTGTCAAGTTGTGAAGACAGCTTATCGTCTCGATTCTGGAATACAAAAAAAATAAAAATACATACCCATAAAGTACATGTAAAGCCTATTGCTAAAACTACAAAAAAAATATACAGTACTGTATCTTATAGTGTTAAAGCTACATATTTTGCTAAGAGGAACCAATGAATATTATTTAAAGACCTTAATGTTCTGTTCTACAGACACAGTAACATGGGTGAAAACCCAATGACATTAACCTTGTTTTGTTACTTTATTCTTCCTCCAGCTAACGGTTGGAAAAAAGGTAATATAAGACTCTAGGATAAAGGTATGGTTTCATTCAGACATTGGTCTTCATGGGACACATAATCAAGACATTAAGACATAGCAGTGCCAGTCTTATAACATGCTTAATAACAAGTTACAAACACCAGTGTAAATGCAATAACACATATTAATGTGTTTCCATTTGTTCAGTATTGGTATTGATGACAAACCTGTTTTTCCCCAACATAAGAACTCTGAGAGAGCTCAACGCCGCAATACCAGTCATCTCTGAGAGGTGATTGTCATACAAGTCAAGGAAGACAAGGAACCGCAGGTGTGACAGATTCTGGATGTTTGTGATCAGATTGTGTTGCAAATTGAGCAGTCTTAGTCTATGCAAGCCTCCTAGCTGGGGGCACTCCTCCAAGCCATGTCTGATAACAACAGTTATTAAAGAACATTTAATATTCACACTCATATTTGTTTCATATGATAATATACGTAATATTAAGTAAGTCATTAATATGTGTTTTACTTGTGTGATAAATAATTATTTTCTCCCTGTTCTGTTTTTGTAAATAATACTACTAGACTATTGATTCGGAATACAAATAATAAAAAGATAAAATCCTGTTTGCATATCTGTGAAATCAAGATAAATCTAATGTACTAGTTTGTTTTAATGTTTCTAATTCAAAGAGAAGATCCTTTTGTAGTACTTTTCTAGTGGGGCTTTAGATCCAACTTGTTTTACTTGATTTAAGGTACTTTAATGCACCCTAGTGGTAATCTACAACTTTTAAAAGCAATCCAGCATTTAGAAGAGCTCCCAATTGCATTTGTAAAGTTTGCAAACCAAAATAAAGTTATATTTGAGCTAACCTGTCTAAATCCAGCCGCTCTGGACTACAAGCACAGTCATCACGAGAACGAAAGGCAATAGGGAAACCAGGTGCAGATTTATCATTCAAGATAACAGGTTCACCTACAAACATAACAGCCAAATGTGACACATTAAATATCACAGGAATATGCGTAGGTAAGACCTACATTTGGCCGAAGTCACAGCTAACAGATTTACCTTTAGGCCGAAGAGCAGAGGAGGAACTGTTTGAATATGTGGCCCCTGCACTATGGGTTGCTCTCTGGGGTTTGCCCCTGTGTACCTGTTGCCCCATATCTCCTTTCAGCCCACTGGTGACAGCAGTCGCAGGTGGTAAAACAGTGCGACAGGTACCAGTAACATCGTTGACAAAAGCCAACACAGTGGGGTTAAGAGTCCTGTTGACATTCTGACAGCCATCTAGAGAAGCCATGCAAGCCCATAAAGTTAGTTCAGATTTGTTCAAAATATGTTATAACTCAAAACACAAAAATTATATATATATGGACTTGGTCAGTCAATCATCCTACCTCCCGGTCTCTGTTGAACAATTTTCGGGGAGTCACCGTTAATTTCTACAGTAGCGTCTTTCGGTAAATTAAGTTCTGGCTGCAAAGTTTTAAATAGCAAATGTTAAAATGAGTAGCGAAAGGTTCTTAGAATTGGTGTGTGTGTGTGTGTGTGTGTGTGTGTGTGTGTGTGTGTGTGTGTGTGTGTGTGTGTGTGTGTGTGTGTGTGTCTGGGGGGAGGGGAGTGTATTTACTGCGTGATTAGCATCCTCCAAGTACACTAACACTCACTGTTCTCTTGACAAGTTTATCCAGTCCTTGAGCTTTCACTGTTGTAAGGTGCAGTTTGTATCTGTTAACCTGTGAGCACAAACAGCTACCTGTAACTCAACTTACATGATAAACTTAACTTAATGAGTTAATAACTCATTACCTGTAACACTTGCTATGCTAGTTTGTATTCCTTCTTAGTCAATACAATAGTTTCTAAAGAAGCTTGAAACAGTAGCCTGGATCACATTAGGTAAATGTAGAGCTAATTTATAAACCATTATTAAACGCATGTAACACTGTGGCTAAGTTGCCCTTTAACTTTTGTCGTGCCAGGCACTGAACTGCTAGCAGATTAGCACTAGCTAGCTGTCTCAGGTCCAGCAAGTCCGAACTAACGTTGTTAGAAGTAGCTAGCTAGCTGCTTGACATCTTGGTCAACAATACACTGACACTGTTGGGCGATAACATAATCTTACCGTAGGAGCGAGAAACCTTCTTGCATCAACCGCTTGGTATTTCTGAGAACGCATCCTGTCTGAACTGCGTTAACTAAAATGACGTAGTGTTTAGTTAGCTAGTTATCTCTTAGTAAGAGTCTTAGACACATCAATATTGATGGGTTTGTGTTGTATTTTCAATTTTTTTGCAATCATTACTCCAACGTTAGCACTGACATTAACGTACACATAGAAAACAATTTTGCTTTTAAGTACCAAGAAATCATCAGTTAACAAAATATTTAATTACAATTTTCGGCGTTAGCTTTCTATTAAGTTAAAGTCTAGGTTAACGATAGCAAAGTAACTTCACAAGCTAACAATGCGTTAAATATTGTATTGCCCACTTCCTTAGAAACGAGAACTATTTCCATGGTAACAACATCGTTTTTTTTTTTTTTTTACACGTCTGGTTTGCATAAAGCCTACCTTTCTTTCATTTTTAAAGAATGGTTAAACCGATGGTAGTATATGGTTTAGGTGACTAATAGCTATTGTTTTACTCTAAAAATCGAATTAATTGCGTAAGTCAACAATTCTTTGTACTAATCATAGCTTTGTCTGTTAACTACCAACAACAAGCGCTGGCTGAGAGAAGGGACATCCTACACACAGCTCATCAAGGGAGGACTCTATTCATGGAACTGACATGTGCGCTGAGCTTTTCTTGTCATTATTTTGACTTTTGTTTTTAAGTTTCATACAACTCAATCAGTTGTCAAATCTCACACTGCCACGTGAGTGAAATACAGTGGCAGCATGGAGGCTGTGGATTATTTTAGTTTACTTTTTTTCCTTTAACCCTTGTGTACTGTTGGGACAAATTTGGCCGAATTTAGTTGGTTTTCATCACTAAATGGCTGGTTAACATACTTGGGGTCATGAACTCAAAATCTGAATTTTGGCATCTTGATGCATCTTGATCTTGATGTCTTTGTTTATTTCTGTAAGCACTTTGCATTCCATTTTGATGCTTGGCCGGTTTTGAACTTGCAGTTATCATAAATAAGAGGGACACTTTGTTTTTCTCTCACACACTCTCTCTCTCTCTTGCTCTCTCTCTCTCACACACACCCACACACACACACACACACACACACACTCTCTCTCTCTCTCACACGCACGCACACACCACACTCACACACTCTCTTACACATACACACTCACTCACACGCATGCACGCACACACACACACACACACACACACACACACACACACACTGCTGTCACCACAAACATAAAGACTATCCCAAATAGATGCAAATATTTTTTCTATTTTTTTAACTAAAGGCATATTTATAAATATATTTCATCTTCAAAAAGCTTACCAATGCCTCATAGACATAACACGAGACAGAAGCAAATTAATGTATTCTTATGCTGTTCTGAAGTGAGTTATATTGTACAGGTCATAATGGATGTTATTGTGCCAAATCTGCCCTTTATCAAATGCAAGACAAACATTACATGTGTAAGATACTAAAAACATGTCAGCAATTTTTTTAAATACACATTATGATCATAAAATGTGGGCTTTTTGAGAGCTCACTGTGAGCAGCCCACACTCAGTGAGGGCTGAGTGAGGGCTGCCCGCGCAGGGCCAGCACTGAGGGGCCAACCATTTGCCAATGAGCAAAAACTTGTGGGCCCTGCGTGGGATGCCCGAGGTGGGCCCGCGGGACAGCCCCAACTGGGCCACAACGGGGCCAGTGCAGGCTTGCTTGCTGGGTATAGACTCATGGTCGGAATCATCTTAATGTAAAATAGCGTTAATCTAAATGAAAAGTAGCTGAAAATTAAAAAGATAAAACCACCAACATATCCTGGTTGGTGTAACTCCCAACCCAGGTAGGCCTATGAGTATGCTAGGCCTAAGTGACATAGCCTTTCACATGCAGTCCTCAAATAGGCCTATATTGTCTAAATAGGCCAAAACACATTTTGTGTTATTTCTAGTTGGGTCAAAGGTAATATGTTCTGTACCAATACGTACCAAGCAAACATGTAGACCTACCCTGAGAAACTATTACGATTTGCCGACATTAGTAGGTTAGGGCCACAACGATTTTTTAAGGTAGTAGATCTAGTTAACCCTTTGTGTAACAGAGTAACAGCACATGGCTCTCTGAACATGTCTTTGCATGCATATCAGGAACGTTAGTCACAAAACTGAATTGAGTAAGCCGCAGCCAGCTGTGGATGCTTCGTTGCCTCAGAGCAGTCGGGTGTTTTGTCAGCATGAGGTTCATTTTTTTGTTGTTGTTACTATATTAAACTTACAAAAACATCTGTTTTGATAAATTATATTTTCGCTACCAGAGACATATTTTCTATGTGTGATGTGAAATAAAACAAAATCACATGTAGTCCTACTCTCTGTAATTATAATTTTTAAATGGCCCATGGCTAGCCCTGAGACTGCAGAATTTATGTAAATGTACTTTCTGTCTGCAGGTCCCCATGGCCTGCTCCTGTGCCCCATATATATTTGCTCATGTGTGAACATTTTAAAAGGCCATTATCCAATTTACAGGGGGGGCCCGGTGTAGCAATGCCCCAATCGGGAAACAGCACGTGCATTGTACTTCCCCTATTTAGACACGTGAGAAGTGACAGCCCTTGCTTAAGAGTAGACTATACAACGTGAAACGAAAAATAATGCGGACAATAGTTAAAGCATTTCTGCGCTGTCTTTCTTTTCTCCTATCTCCTTTTTGTGTTCATGTCGGGTTTTGCTGTTGGGTTGGGGATGAGTGCGGAATGATGCCATGGCCCAATCCCCGAGCTCGTTTCAAAAGCAGAAAGCCTCTTACATATCAGGAAGTAACAACACAAGGAGGCTCCATCCCCTTGGTCACCTCAGCGCTAGGTTGCGTCTCGCTAGCTGCTACATGCCCCGCACCGCAGGGTTCTCCGCGGGGTAGAATTCTGGGGCTTTGGCAAGCTGTGGAGCGCATCTTTGGAACTCCCTTTGTAATTCACAATCGTTGGTGTCAAAAGCGTCGTGGTTTACACACTACTTATCCTGTATCTCTTAGTTCTAGTACCAAAATACAAAACATTCAGGATAACGTCAAATCCAAGGAGGCGAAAGAAGGCGCATTTAATTTAGCTTACGTTAACATGAGTGCGGACATGGTCATGGAGTTCGCTAGCCCAAATCAATCTGTATCAGATTCGTCAATGGACCGGGACATCGGTGAAGTGATAACAGTGGACCAACACCTGCAAGAGATGGGTCAAGTGACAATAACAGTGGCGATTCAAGCAGCGGAAGACGAACCAGAGGAAGAAGTATATTCAAATAATATAGACTTCCTTGGAGGCAGTTGTAGTGAAGACGACATAGGAAGACATGACAAATCCAGGTAAGTTTTGGACATGCGTTTAATTCGATTTAATTTGGATTTGATCTGTGGAAAAATGTTTAATAAACAGCTAGTTTATGGACATTGTAATTCTTTGTAGCAAACTTCCTAGTTGATTGCTTTCTTTGGTGGTTATCAACCCGATGAGATTGACACCCTAACGACTTCATTGCGATCCGAATGACTTTAAAGCCTTGGACCTGACATACAAGTGTAGCCTACCTCACCTACAATAGACACGGGTTACTCTAATCCCTGCGTCATTCCCTGCTATTTGTGTCTTGTAAATTCCCGATCAATGTGCTACATTCCACGTGCTGGTTTAGGGTTAGAATTGCCGTAACACGTTTAACTTTACATCAATTGACAACAAATAAACCAATGCATGGTCTCAAGTAATGGGCAATTGCAGCAATTAGTATTAGAATGTTTGTTATGGCCAGGACAAAGGCATTTTGGTTGCCATTTTGCTCACGCCTGTCTATATTAGCCTATTAAGTTGACATAAGATTGACTGTTACTAGAGGATGTAATTTAGCATTTTTAAAGCCACCATATCTGGATTGGCTTGGTGATTCAAGCGCAAACATTGAAGCGGTGAAAGCGGGTCCTTTACCTTTGCCTGATCACTGCCGCCGTCTGTTATGGTGTGGGAGGGCGGCTGAAGGAGGTGATGACTCATCCACATAATTTAAATCAGATTTCGATTCTCTGCCAGATACCTGTACAAATGTGTGTCACAGCTCAATTACATTGATTTTATTAGGAAAGGCAGTTGTTGATTGCCTTGGTGGTGAACAGTATGGCTTATTTGGTAAATGGCCATGCGTGGGAAGAAGGGCTTCTGGAAGTCCATGACTCTGTCCCCCTCAGATGGAGAGGTCTTTTCGGTACTGCTCATGCTAGCGGGACACATTGTGGTGTCGGAATTCTGGGCACTGAGGCGGTGTGACCATGGCTACACTTTGGTTGCTTGTCACTCCCAAGTCTTAGGAGCAAGGAGTAGGCGTGGCATTTCTCCCTCCCATTCCAGCATGTTGCTGTTTTCATGACTGAGTGATTGCTCCATATATCGTACAGCTGCCAAAAAGCATTAAACTCAAGCTTTGTGGTCCTGAAACTAGTATGTTTCTCTTTCTCCTAAACAGTGGCGCTGGTACAAGTGGTGGGGAGCTGGAAGAAGAGAGCTGGCAGCCCCCAGACCCAGAACTCACCCAGAAGCTGGTGGCCCAGATCGAGTACTACCTGTCTGATGAGAACCTGGAGCATGATGCTTTCCTACTTAAACATGTCAGACGCAACAAGCTAGGGTATGTCAGTGTTAAGCTGCTGACCTCATTCAAAAAGGTAACTAACTTTTAATTTCCCTGCAGTCGTTTAAGGGTTGCATGCTGTTTTTATTATCAATATGGTAAGATGTTGGAGTTGCACTGCATATCTCACATGGATTGCAACAGCTGTCGCTATAAAGGCTAATAAATAATCATTGATTTGCCCTGTTTTACGTTCTGTTAACCTAATCTCTCCTGTTTTCAGAGTTAGTACAAGCGACATGCAAATGTGAGCAAACCAAATCATTGATTTAAGAGTTAAAGAATGTTCAATTCAACAAAGGCTACGATGTCAGGATTTGCAGCTGCTTTAAAGAAATTATTCTCTTAATTCCATCAGGACAGGAAGTTGAAGATAAATAGCCAAAAACCAAATGCTGCGAATACTGCAGACTTGCGTTTTCAGATTATATATTACAAATTACATTTGTGTAATTTCCTTTCAGGTGAAGCACTTAACACGGGACTGGAGAACAACTGCTTATGCTTTGAGACACTCCACAGTACTTGAGCTGAACGATGAGGGGCGCAAGGTGCGGCGCTGTTCAACTGTTCCAGTCTTTTCCAGCGAGTCTCTGCCCAGCCGTATGCTGCTGCTCAGTGAGCTTCACAGCTGGCCAGAACTGGCTGCCCTGGAGGGAGGTTCTGGGGACAGCGGTGGGGAGGGTGGAGCCACTCAGCAGGAACAACTGATGAAGCTGCTTTTGAAGGCTTTTGGAACGTATGGCGCTATCGCCTCCGTCCGGGTGCTGAAGATTGGGAAGGACTTGCCGGGTGACCTGAAGAAGCTAAGTGGCCGCTATCCCCAACTAGGTACAGAAGAGTGTGCTATTGTGGAGTTTGAAGAGGTGGCGGCTGCAGTCAAAGCCAATGAAGCTGTAGGTAGTGAGGAGGGTGGGGTGGGCTCATTGGGGCTGAAGGTGGTTCTTATTGGGACCAAGCCCCCAAAGAAGAAGGTCCCCAAAGACCGTCAGCGTGAAGAGGGAGGAATGCGCAAAAGTCGCTCACTCAACAGCCGTGTACGAGAACTTCAGTACCACGGTGATGACTCTGCCTGCAGCTCCTCAGAGACAGAGAGCAACCCAACCTCCCCTAGACTGGCCCGCAAGTCCCGCTCTTATAACAAGCTCAGCCCAACCACTGGCGGTATCGGTTTCCTGAACAATCACTTGAGTCCTGGTGTGTCTCCACGGACAAGTCCCTGGTCCAGTCCACGTGCCAGCCCCTCTGCTCAGCGCAAATCACCTCACTCCCAAAAGTCTCCTTTAGCCAGTGAGGGCCGACTTAGCCCTGAGCCGGGGCGTCGCTGGGCTGACTACTCCTCAGACAGCAGCCTCACCCCTTCAGGTAGCCCATGGGTTCAGAGGCGCAGACAGGTGGCCTCACAGGAGAGCAGTCCGGTTGGTAGCCCCATGCTGGGACGCAAAATGCAAAATGCAGACGGTCTGCCACCAGGGGTAATGCGGCTTCCACGCGGGCCTGATGGCACACGAGGGTTTCACTGTGTTTCCGCTGGTGAGAGAGGCAAGACTGCTGCTACTCAAACCTGAACAGGGAGGACCCTAATAGCCAATACCCCACAGAGTGCATAGATGAAAGTTGACTTAGTCTTTGGCCATATTCAGCCCCCACCCTGAATGACTGTGTAGCTTTTTTGTTTGAATGTTAAAGTTCATTTTTGTCTGTCATTGATATACTTTTTATACAATATTTTGGTTAAAACGGTGAGATCTTATTTATAAATATAAAAGATTTAAGTTGACAGTAACATTGATTTTGCATTTAAGGGAAATGTAACAAAAGAAGAAGTAGGCTCGAGCTTACTGTTTACTAATGCAATGGACCTTTTTCACCTCCATTGCTGTCTTTACTGCTGTATTGGTGTTCTAAATGGGGTGGGGGGAGATGTTACATCGTTTTTATTGGAAAGTGTCCACTGTCATGAAGTATGTGTGAAGATGCTAACAAAATTATTTCTGTGAATGATGTAATTGTGTAAATGATGTTAACGGTGTTATGGGCACTTGGCTTCGATATTAATATATCACCATATGCCCTTTGCTATTTGTCTCATGTAAGTATTTGATACTTGTATTTAAACCGTGGCCATACTTTTCTCATCTATAAGGTTGAAAGTTAAACATGGGCAGTGATTTTGGTTTTATTTTTGCCTTTTTAATTTCTTTTGTTTTCATGTATGCCTTGGCAGTAAATTAACATAAGCTTCCAAAGTAGGAGTTTTTCTCCTAGCTCTGCAAAAACTGTTTGGCTTAAATCTGTTACTATTGGTAAAGCTGGTAGTGGGGTTGGAGAGATGCCATGTTCAGGTTTGATAAAGTAAATGCTCTTCTATTCTTGCCTTCACATCTGAGGGGGGGGGCATTGTAGTGCATTTCTTATTGTACAAATAAATCACTAAAATTGCAGTTGAATATTATTATTTATATGTAAAAATGATTGATGTCTTTTTGTTCATTGGTAGATTGTTCAATCCCCCAATTTCTAATTCATATTTTTACATCAAATATACATGCAAAGACAAAATAAAATGACTGTCAGACCTGGCGATAAGCCACCAACATGCTCCATCACATTTACGGCACAGATGGGAAGCTCATACGCTATTGGAGAAAGGATTAATGTTATCAGTATCAGCTTTACTGTGAAAACTGGAAGGAATTTTGCAGACTGTTTTGCAGACTGCAGGATGGTGTGAACAAAAACCGACAATTATTCAGGTCCACTACATTTCATGACCTAATTGGTGATGTTTCAAGCAACCCTTAAATGTGAAGCACACTCCGTTGAGCTGAAATCCTTAATACAAAAATAATTACAGAACATGTACTCCTCAAATCTCCACATACACAAAAACACTGCAGTTGCCTGGAGATTGGGTAAAAGTATGGCAACTAATTGCCAATCATGCTTGCATAATAGTAAAAGGAATAGTGTTTTCTTTAGTGAAATGACTCATGATCTGCAATTTCGGAATCCCTGAATTGAAAAGAAAGCGTGATCCTGGCTACCATTTGTTGGCAACTAGACGTGTGTGAAATTGGTCCCCATACATTTCTTTGAAATACATGAATAAAATTGGTAGCTGATGCAATAATTAGATACAATTACTTTAGTTATTAGGATTATACAAATCGACAGTAGTTATTGAGAAATGGAAAAAATATGAATAACTAGTCTATTATAGGGTGTGACAAAACCTGAAGTGTACTTTTTTGTAAATTGGGCTTGTGAGTGCAGCACAGAGCACAAAATATTGACCATACAATAATACTTCCTGAAACAAGTTTGTGAAAAACCTTATTGTGGGCCTTCAATTTGATTTTTTGGGTTAATGAGTGGGTTGTGTGTATTTGCAGGACCTATAAAGCAGCCAGTGCATCCAGGTAATAGGTCATGTAACATGACGAGTAAGGACACTGGCTATTTCATAAAGATTACGTTATATGGCAAGCACAGCAATAGCTTTCTAGGGCCACGTTTCTTATTGCAAGCTTCAATAAAGTGGTACTTCTTTAAAGATCCGACATAACTACAAAGGGCATGGATGTTTTGACCAGATGGATGAAACGGATGAAAATATGATTCTGTAAGACATTAGGGTAATAGAACAAGCAGGGACTAAAGGTAAATAAAGCAGTACAATACTGTGGGATTACATGATTTTAAGTCAAACAATTACAATATCACAATGCAAGAACCGAAGCACACTCTCTCTGAACATTTCACAAGTTTATTTGCATCCATTTTAAAAACATAAATTCATACTTCAAAAAAATAATGTACACATGTACAGCAGGTCAGAAGTGAATATTTGTGATGCACAGTCTCAAGCAATGGCGTCATACACAGTTGCCATTTCCATTTGGCTGTGCAGAGAACAAATCATGTTGAAATACAAAAAATGACATAACCTTTATATAAGCACTATTCAAAAAGACTGAAGGTGGCCTGTACAAATCTGAGAACAGCAATTTGATTAGATCATGTCAAGGCATGACGTTGGATGGTTTAATGCTATGTAGTGCTTATATTCAACAATACACATACAGCACATTTAGCAAGTGGATACAAATGTACATTCGTCTCTCAAAGTAATAAAAAACCAATCATGAATCACTGTCGCAGCATGGTACAAACAAATTAAGCATTTGTTACATGTTACATTAACATGTCTTATTTAGATTCTGAATGGTGGGGGAAAATAAATAGGTGGAAATGTACTCATTCTCTTTTTTCCCACTTCTTCCTTGATGCTTCCAAACAGTTTGGTAGCTATGGTAACTGCTTGACCTCTGATGCTTTAACATGCAGTGTGAAGACAGAGCACCACAGGGGCCTTACGTATGAGCCAGAAGAACAGAATGCATATGAGAGTACTGCTCAACAGGAGATCAAACCAATCTTGTGTCTGTAGATCATTCTAACCAGCCCCAGTTGACCTCAAAACAGAGTGAAGGGTTTAATACAGTATTAAAGCATGAGTGGGCTGGATCTGATACATGTAGGTAGAAGCGGGCTGATGGAGCAGACCTTGCAATGTAAGCAGATGGGACAGTCTCTGTTGCAGATGGAGTTTGGGCAGGCTGACACAGCATTAATGGGATGGATCTTGGATCACCAGAGTCAAACAGTCTGAGTCAAACAGGGCATCAACTCGGCAACCTTAACTGAAAGCCTATTGTCTCAGATATAGAGGGACCCATCTGCAGGCCCCACATAGCCCACACCTATTAGCAGCACATCTATCAGCGTCCAGATTCCTAGGCCTCCAAAACTAAACAACTTGCCCAGACCCTCTCTCCACTGGCCTAGATAAAATCGATCTGCTCCAAAACCCCCAAGTGTAATGCTACAGATGGAAACAAGAAAAACATTTAGATTGATTCAGTGATGATCTTGTGTATTTATTTATATTGTGTTTCTTGCAATATTTTTCTAAGAATGTGAAAAATAAAGAAAGCCTCAACAACATTACTTATACAGAAATACTTGTGTGGATATATTTGGTTATTAACAAAAAAAAAAAC
Source organism: Galaxias olidus (assembly GCA_026901105.3). Lineage (NCBI taxonomy): Eukaryota > Metazoa > Chordata > Actinopteri > Galaxiiformes > Galaxiidae > Galaxias > Galaxias olidus. Next base: position 22,245 of record JAPMUY010003448.1, read on the forward strand.
TTTTCGTATTTGAGAAAGCTGAAAGATAGGTAGTACTTCCTTCAGAACTAGAACAATAAATATGGTAAAAGTAAAGTGGATAGTTTAGCTACTGTACCTGAGTGCCAGGGCTGTCGACCACTTGTACCCTCCAGTCCAATTGCAGAACAAACGTTTTTGAAACCCTCTTTTCCCTAAGGAACAAAATTAAAATACAATTGGTGCTAAATGGCAATATTTGCAATACATTGATAATGACATTACCAGTGAAGCTTTCTGTTAAAATAGAATAAGTGAAGGTAAAGCATAGTGTACCTAAGCAATGCACATGGTCTAGCACCACACATTTGGCATTATAACGCTTGCGGGGACATGAAACCGTCATACAGCTGGTGGAGTTGGAGCATCGGTATTGCGAGGGGTCCAGCTGCCAGCAGAACTGACAGGTGACGGACAGTGAGAAGTTGGTTTGCTGCTGTCCTCCTTCTCCCTACAATCAGAGTAAACAACAACAACAACAAAAACATCATCTCAGTGCTACATTTCAGGCATTTTTCGATTTAGTAATGGATTTAATTATGTAATGTTTTTGGACCAAGACAACTTACTACACAGTGGACTCCATTCTTGGCTTTGCAGGAGAAAGAGGCTGATTTTCCATAGCTGCAATTGTGGTGATAACTGCAACTGATGCACTCAGCCGGGAGTCGACTGCATAAGCCTCCACTGGGACATTTAGATGTGTAGCTGTAATCTTCTGTAGGAGATGCTACAAAACAATGGAGGAAAAGCCTATTCATATGATTATATTTTACAACCAGAATGCATTGACAGTTTTAGCACCATCACACAGGGAGATCTCACCAGAGGCTGCAGACGGAACAACGGGGCTTGTGATTACAGGGCTGTGGTGAGCATCTTGACTGTAGGTCGGCTCCTGACCAACATGAGGGGAGCTCAGATACCCTGAAAAAGGTTTAGACATACAGGATATTAAACATATCTGTGACACACACACAAACTAGTTGACGTTAAAGTTCTATAGGATATACAGTGTCAACTTTTAGCAAAATAAAAGGTCACACGTGATGGAATGATGGTCGGTCGCACTGTACACTAACGTTCCTGCGGATAGCGCACTTGCCTGCAGGTTATAGCTAGCAAGCAAGCTAACAGCTAACAACAAATCAATTACTCACGTAAGCTAACACAGGATAACATACGCGCATTACTTTACTTACCACTAACGCATTTAAAACAAAGGTCCATAAACAAAATAATAATAATTCCATTAGCTGTAATGCAACGTCTTCTCTCTCTTGTCAAAATTTGCCAGAAAGTGGCCATCGTCGCTTTATTCTGGCCAGCTATTCAGCTAACATCGGCAGGCTACAGGCAAACACGCAAACCAACTTCCTTGTTCTCGCCACGCCCACAAACTAAGTATAATGATAACTAAACCTCTAAGAAAAAAAAGAATTACATGTGCCTTTATGAGAGTTATTATTGGAAGCAAACACAAATTATTTATCTTGACATCCATACCAAAATACTTGAGCCATTTTTATTTTATTTTTTCAAGAAAATGTGAGCATTGCAAATTAATATGGGGCAAACATTTTCCTTCATAGAAGCCCAATTCGTCAGGAGCTAAAAATAAATCATTACTTTGACACCATATAAATTCCCCAACCGGTTGAGAAGACTTTTTTATAATCCCTGATAGCAAAATCTAAATATCTGAACACAATTCAACACTCTAGAATACTCAAACTGTAGAATATTTCTGAGCTGGATTATATTTACGAATCTGTCCCCAATTTAAAATAGTCTTTTAGCAGCAAGTTACTTTCAATCAGACGTACAGATCAATTCCCCACTACCTAACTTTACCCACAGTATGTCAAGTTAACAGTTATCAAATTCAGAATTCTGTAGCTATCATCAGTTTCCAATACTACTTTATTTGCCTTCACCAAAATATACCCTTTATGTTCCGACTGCAGATCTGTAACTAGCAACCAAAAATAAATAGGACAAGTTGAGCAAATGTTTTCTGCCTCTTCTTTGAACTCAGAACTCTTCCTCGGCATTCCGACAGCGAGACTGCTTGAGCCCAGTCAGACGAGCCAGGACCTCAGATATGGAGAGCTCTCCATGGACTTTGTTGTCTCTTGTGCGCACATTCACACTGTTAGTCATCTTCTCCTTCTCGCCAACCACTGCCAAGACACAAGGCACATCAGTTCAAAACACTGCTAAATTACACACCATAAACAGCTACCCTAACACGTTTGCGTTTTTTACAACAACATCAGTGCTAATTAGTGTCACCAGAAATTTGGTAGAGGTAGTCACACCAATAGCATACAACAGAGAGATGCACTTACCCAGAATGAAATTATACTGTGCCAACTGGGCATTGCGGATCTTCTTGTTGAGAAGACAGCTAGAGTCGAGGTCAGCTTCAGCCATGAAACCAGCTTTTACAAAATCCTTGCAGGCCTGATAAAAAATAAGTAAATATTGCTTAGACAATAGGGGGAGGGAAGAACATTATATCTGTTGGAGTTTAAAAAATTTAGTGCGTCTACATGCTTACATTGAATACTATTGATTCAGTTAAGATCACTACATAACATAAAAAAATATAGGAAATGGCCTACCTGTTCAGCATACTCTTCACAGGAAGGGTTGACAGGCACAAACATCACTTGACGAGGAGAAAGCCAAAAGGGCCTGGTAAAAGGTGATAATGGGGTAAAATGCAGAACTTCATAAAAACAGTTTTCTTTATATATAAAATAATATAAAATCACAAACCATTTTCCTGCGTAGTTCTCAGTAAGGATGGCAATCATCCTCTCCACGGAACCGAGAATGGCGCGATGGATGATGACTGGCCTTGCCTTGTCATCGCCATCCTTCCTAAGGTCACAAAGTAGTTAACTTTATGTTAAACAAATGGCTTTACGTATACTGGTTATCTAGCTATAATAATTTTACTGTAATCAACTGTAACTATAGGCCATATATAACTTTATCTAACTGTCCAAGTTCGCTTAGAATGCCATGCACATTGCATTTGAATGATGATACACCATAGCACTGTGAAAGTCTGAAACATTGAACATATTCAAGAAGATAATACTTAAGATACAGAATACACAGGATACAGTATATATTTTGTTTCGTCTTATATGGTGACTCACCCCACAAACGTAAGGTTGAAGCGGATAGGAAGCTGGAAGTCCAACTGAATGGTTGCACATTGGTGATACCGCCCAATCGCATCTTTGATCTTGATGTCAATCTGAAATGACACAACAGCAGCGTTGTGGTTTTGTTAGGGTCCTAATTTCAGGATCTATACAAGAATGTCCAGGCAAACACACCTACCTTTGGTCCGTAAAAAGCACCATCTCCAGGGTTCAGCTTCCATGGTTCCCCAAACTCATTCAGGCTGTTCTCCAGTTGCTGTTAGAATAAATAAAACTGTTGGCATATCCTAATTCTATTTTATGATAGCATCTGCGTGTAATTTACTCAAAATTAGGATTTATATCTACACACGTGCACAAAGATACACACCTACACTGCAAACATATTCAAATATTCATGTTATTATCCAGATGCAAAGACTTCTCCAATATAACCATTAATTAACAAGGAACAAACATGTATCTAGAGTGATTTAGCCCAATTTAAGGTTCTAAGTGCTAGACAATGCTGTGAATTTCGGTACCTTCTCAGCCTGGTTCCACACATCAATGTCTCCAAGGTACTTTTCTGGACGGGTGGAGAGGTAAAGCTGGAAGGAAAAGCCAAAGACGTCGTAGACACATCGCAGGAAGTCCAGGCATCCCTTCATCTCTGTCTCTATCTGCACAGTAAAGAGATAAAAAGGTTAGGGACCAAAGATAACATCAAAGACAGGGAGTTAAAAGCTGCAGTAGATCAGTGTGGGAAATTAAGTGACCAAAAACTTAACACAACTCAATAAACAAGCGCCCCACGTCCTTGTTTTCTTAGGTCTCTTCAAATACTCTCCCTGTAAACGACTTTCACACATGTACGTGCGCTTTGAGCAAAACGGAGCCACTTTAATCTGCTGCGATCGCCCTTTTCTTTGTAACAGCAATTTCACTTAAGTAAATCAAGACTCCAGTTTAAATTCTCAAATGTGACATTACCCACCGATAAGAGTATTATAGTTTATCTTAGAAGCTGAATACGCCACTAAGCCACTTTCTATGGTTAGAGCTGATGTGGTCACCTGTTCCATGGTACAGAAGATGTGAGCATCATCCTGCTGGAAACGTCTCACTCTTGTCAGGCCTGTCAGAGCTCCTGACAGCTCGTTGCGGTGGAGGACCCCAAAGTCAGCCAATCTCAAAGGCAGCTCCCTCCATGACCTTGGCCTATGGCTGAACATAATACTGGAAAGGGGAAGGAGAAAAAGATTAAGTGGAAACAACAAAACAATGAACAACAATTGCAAATTCACAATGTAATGTTTTATAAGTGTATCAACACATTACGTGAACCTACCAATGTCCAGGGCAGTTCATGGGTTTCAGTGCAAAGGTTTCCTCCTCAACACGGAAGGAGAACATGTTATCGCTGTAATGCTGCCAGTGGCCAGACGTCTCCCACAGCTTGCTGTTGAAAATGTTAGGGGAGGCAACTTCCTGAAAGCCTCTTTTACAATACTCCTCCTATACAGAATTAGCAGACACACAATTAAAGGAGGGGCAATTAGGCGTTCTGCTTTATCTGGTTGTCTTCTGACACCTATGCAGCCAAGTAATTCATTTACACAGATTCCACAGGCAGGAGGCATTCAAATTCCAAGTAATTTAGTGAGGTGGTGTTCAGGGCAGCTGTTTGAGCCTGTTCTTACTCTAATAAACTCCACGAGTGTGTTGTAGATGCGGGCGCCTCGAGGAAGAAAGAAGCAGCTGCCGGGGCTCAAATCATGGAAGAAAAACAGTTCTTGATCCTGTAGGGGCGACCATCAAAAACAATTCTAATTGTGCATTCACAGATAATCAGACATTTTTGAAGAGAAATGTAATAACGTTTCCCCCTTGCAATGGAACAGTCTACTGATGACGTGCCATCAAATCTGTCCATGTATGACAATCAGACAGCCAACTCATTTGGAAATGCACAACTTTAAATAGATACAGTTGGGATGCTGTAACAGAGCACCATCTTAGGACAACGTGGGCCGTAGTCTGCTCCCTCTCACAAGCAAACAATAGTTAAAATAAAATGCAGTCTATGGAGTCAGCCTGGCGGACCAGCTGGAGCTCACAGATTACTCACTCCTCAATTGCCTCACCAGACAGATACGTAGAAACACAGTGCCCCCAACTGGCATACACGAGTAAATAACCGCAGGCACGACAAGATGTATTTTTAATTAAACTTAAGTCATCTCAAAACGGTTGCCAAAAACCCGCCTTGGTTTGAGCACTCACTTTTCCAATTTTGCGATGATCTCGGTTTTTAGCTTCTTCCTGGAAGCGCTCCCACTCTTTAAGCATCTTTGAATCTGGGAAGGAAATACCATAGATCCGCTGCAGTGTCTCCATGTCTGCGCGACCTTCCCAGTATGTGGAAGAGTTCTAATAATACAATATCAAAAATGTTGATATAAAAAGTCAAATGTAATAAGGCAGTCTTAGGTGTAGGGGTACTAAGTGCTGCATATACCTTGTAAATCTTCATGGCTTTAATCTTCCCGGTGTGCCTGACGTGAGGCCCTCGGCAAAGGTCAATCAATGGACCACATCTGACGGAGGACATTCAAAGGTTTAGATAAAACTTACTGTTAATGTTGAACTGTATGCTTTGAATCATTTTAATTTGTGCATGTCCTCATTAACTTTTGTTTTCAATAAGAGCTGCTTACCTGTACACTGTAGTGGTGGGTGTGGTAACTTTCTCGTTCAGAATACGGCACTTGAATTTGTTATACTGTTAAATAGGGGACAAGAACAATGCAACACACATTTATAAATTAAGTTATTATTATTTGACAAGCACATTTAACCTTAGCTTAGTGTTGTGCCTCTGCTCTCATGTAATCTAACCATTACCAGCACTGAAACTGGGAGTTTGACCATGTGACAGGCTTACAACTAGGCTATCAAAGATGTTGGCATAGGTTACAGTCCTTGTATTTATTCATTCGTGTATAGGCCTATGAGCAAGTTCGTTTTTATTTGGTTCTATAATAGGCCTATATTTGATTATTGCCAGGGGTGCAAAATTTTCTGAAAACCTATGAGAGACGAGTACAGTATTGTGCTGTTGCTTGGGGTCGTCACCACACGCATCAGACATTTACTCGTCTTTGTACTTGAAAAAACATGACTATTTACAGCCAATTCCCTAGTTTCATAACATCTAATTCTTACACCAACCAATACAAAATTAACATTGGAATCTAACTTTCTCAAATGTTCCTATTGGATCACCGCTTTGACCTGACTGCAGTCACCCATGGCTTGCCGCTTTGCAGAAGTAAAAAACAGAGCGCTGACTGATTGTAATTTTTTCTACTTGCAGGCGTTGCATATAGGTGCCATGCAAAGCGTCATTTTAGTGTTTTGTAATAGTCTGCAATAGCTGTATACGCTTCCCAAAAGCAAATGTGTGAGAAATACACTGTTTATTACTATCGAAGCTTCGAAGCCCAAAAAATGGTATTCGGGACAGCCCTAGGAATCTCCCCAAGTGAATATTTGTGTTTATTACAGGGCACCATTACACTGAAAAGTGTGTCACTGGAGTTCTTTAATCACCTTAAACATCTTCAATAGGGTCTCCTTGCTGACCTCCAATCTTTCAAAGGTTTGTTTATCCTTCACCACAGACTTGCACAGCATCTCCAAGTCCCCAAACTCAGTGCTAGAGACACCCCTTCACAGAACAACAGAGAACCCAATTATAATAATAGTCACAATCCTGGTAACCTTTTTGGAATGTGTTCTGTTCAATAATTTGACAAAATAATACCATGAGCATTTACATACTTTGGTCCATCAAGGAACATGTCATAGTAGAATCCATTTTCAATTGGAGGTCCATAACATAGGCAACCTCCATAGTAGCGTTCCATGGCCTCCCCAAGAATGTGAGCACTGGAGTGCCAATACACCTGGGATAGGTCCAAATAGTAAAACAATATTACTACGTCACACTACACAGCCACATACAGTTTATAAAAAATAACCCACGGCCTCTTACAGCTTGGGCATCTTCATTGTCAAAGCGCAAGATCTCCAGAGAGCAGTCCTGTTCCAGTGGTCGGTCAAGGTCCCACAGGTCCCCATTCACACGCGAAATCACAGCATTGTCAGCCAGACCCTGACTAAAATATTAGCACACAATATACATGTTGTAATGACAATTTCTTTCGTCCATTCATTTTAATACAAAAATAGGACTTTTAAGCAATCTCATAACTAAGATGAGGCTAACAAAATCAGTCTTTTCTGTAAACGATGACAAAATATTACACGCATTACACTGCTATGATCAACGTTTCACTATGTTCATCATATATGAGGTTGTAAAGTACTTTCACAAGGATGCAGATGAAGTTTATAGACATAGACACACAATTGTGTCTTTTCCAGCCAGCATAGCTGACACAAATTGACCATCTCAATCAAACTACAAGCGTCTAACCTGATGCCACAGGCCAGCTGATAGGGAGTGGTAACCCAGGCCTGTCCCTCCTTCTTTTGTCCATCAGGCAGCTCTACGGTGATAGCCTTGCCATCTGCAGCTCTTTTGGCCAATAGGGCATCACTTTCCTTTTTTAGCTCCTCATAGAGTTGCAGGCGCTCGGTGATATAGCCAGGCAAGGGTTTAGGCTACATAAAAAAAGGTATACAGCACAAGTTTGGTTTGAAATGTGGTTAGATAAAAACTAAACAAGCCTATCATTATTGAACAAACAGGAATGCCAATGATGCTTATTTATTATTAAAATGACCTCTTTGACACCACCATCTCCTTGAGATTGCTTGTCCTTCTTCTTGTTCTTTTCAGCTGGCTTGTGTTCAGACTGTGAACCACCAGAATGCACATAAAAAGGTATGTTATAGCTTAACTAATCCAATAATATTACATTTTATTTGTATAGCGCTCTTCTGAAACCCAAATACACAGAAAACACAGCAAGAGGCAATGACAGAGGGAGAATAGACCAAGAGCCACAACAGTTCAAACTAAGTTAAGGAACACAAAATAGTATAACAATAAGGTCAAGGCAGTCAAATACTGTGGTCAGACAATTATCTCTGTTAAGCTAAACCGGTGTTGGCAGCTGTTGACGCTTCCAATACCTCGACTGGTTAATACAGATAGTCTACACTTTGATTTAGCACAATTTTGTAAAAGTGTGTCTGGCTTTCTTTAAAATAGTTGAATGTCTGCCAAGAAATTATAAGTAAGAAAATAGAAAACATTGAATAAATCAGTTGATGACGAGTTCCTATACATATTCTAAGTGATGATTGTACACGGGTACACGTTCATTTTTTTATTTGTTTGTTTATTAACTATTTGAATTCTTCTTCTTTCCCCCTGACTGTCAATGTATTCCTTACTAATGGATACTAGCTATGACGAGTCCGAAGGAGACGTACTTCATTACATTCATTAAAAATTACCTCTTTGGCACCACCATCTCCTTGTGGCTGCTTGTCCTTCTTCTTGTTACTGTCAGATAGCTTGTTTTCAGACATTCCAGACGGTTTTGTCTGAAAAATAATGAGAATGTCCATACAATTATCTATGTTATAATCAAATACAATAAAGGCAGTCAAATATTGTAGTCAGACAATGAAGTCTGTCAGGCAAAGCCGGTGCACTCCTAAAATTGAAGCTCTGTAGCAGATGCAGATTTTCATTGGGCTACTCATTATTGATCTGTGGACGCTTTCCTAGTACACTTCAATTTAGCGTCATCTTGCTTCTTCTTATTTAAAACACTAGTCGCCTTTCTGACGACAAATAAGTAATACATTGGTTAAGACTCAGACAAACGTTATATTTAGTTTATTCCTACAGTTCTTGACTGCAACATTTTAGATGTCACATTGTGTTTACGTAACACTGATGTTTAACCTGCCTATTAAGTTAGTTACAAGTTACATATTGCAGCCACTTTCCAGCCCCCTTGCTTCACTGTCAGTCTGTGACACTTTGTCACCGATTCTCACACGTCATGTGAGGAGTCCGAGGGGGACGCATTTCAATGGGCTACCAGCTAGCCGGCAACTATTCGCTAGCTGGTAGTACTAGTAGAAGTAGAATAATATACAATATTGTATTGTGAGAATATCCATCCACAGAGAACAAATTAAGATACGAAAGCCGTGCCATTGGAAAAAAATAAGTGAAACCAACTCTAAAACCTTTGGTAAAGTTAACTTACGTGGCGCCGAAAATGCACAGCAATGTAGCTCAGTGTTAAAAGGAAGGCTCGATAGTATATCCGGTTTATCAAGTTTTCTGACACCAAAGGCACGGTCTTCAAAACAAAAGTCGCAGCTACAATACACAGTTTTACTAAAGTATAACCTATTTGGATTTATTTTTTACTTACTTGCCCACTATACCTATCTTTAAAAAAGCAGGGAATATAATGGCATATACAGTATTTATTATAAATTATTTATCAATGAGAATTAAAATATGTATTGTGAATGTATTCTAATTACAAACACAAAAACAGACACACCTTCTAACTCTGGGAAATGATCCAAGCTGGACGTGGCAATTGCAATCACACCTCTAAAATTCCCAACCCAAATTATATCATGCATTAATAAGGAAGTATGTTTAAGATCAAAGCAACACCTATTTTTTGTTAAATGTGACCATACTTGTTTTGCAAACATCAATGATAATAAGTCAAATTTAATTAGCCCAAATTTAGAGCTTCTACAAGATGAGACTTTACTTGGTTTAAAAATAAAGTAATAACCTACAACTTCTTGATATTTAATCTGACCAAAATTTGTATTTAAATGTGCTATTATTACAACGTAACACACACAACTGTCATATACAGTACCAGTCAAAAGTTTGGACACACTTTCCCATTCATTTTAATGGAAAGTGTGTCCAAACTTTTGACTGGTACTGTATATAATAATAATATTGTTGAGACACTTATGAAAGTGACCACTGAATAGCATTCAATTTACTAAAAAGCAGGTGGTCAAGTATACAGCCTTACTAAAGGGTGCACGTGTATTTAAATGGGTCACTAATATGTAAACAACTTAATGTGTACATATTCCTAAAGGTGTACGCTTGGCTATCCTAGTCCACTGTTGTCTCTAACTATTTGAAGCAAAGGGTGGCTTGGAAGCTTTATAGTCAAAAATGTGAGAGTAGCGTGTTCATCATTCAGCTGTGGTGCTGTAGATCTTTTGAATGGATAACAGGGAAACACTGCTTTCGATTGAATGGCCATTACTTCCACAAGTTTTGCAAGCCTGATTATTTGAAAGTGTTAACCTGTCCGTTTTCAGTCAACTCTAATCTGCTAGGTATTGGCACATACATGTACATGGCCCGTAAGTATTCAATGACAATATCAGAGTGAGGATGTATACCTTTCTGACTCCTCTCATTCTATATTTTCTTTAAACTATGCCCAATGCTATTTTGTTATTATATTATGTATTGGATTCATAAACATAAACTCAAAACTTGGCCTAGCTGTTTTCAAATACAACGCCTTTTATTTTGACGTTCCTGAAAATCACTACCAGGGCGTGGGGTGTAGGTTCACTGTAGGAGATTTAGAACTTCACGTTGGTAAAAAAGTGCAGTTAAAAAGAATTTTTTAAGCACGTTTTCTTGTCCAGACTATCGTACGGGCCGTGCAGAAGGGTTTCAAAACGAAAAGTGGTCTGCTATCCAGATTATCTTTTTGACCATCCAATTTGGCTTTATTTTGGCAATCGGTGGATTTTGCTCAGTAATAAGTGGCTGAAACTCTAGCCTAGGTCTCTACGGCTAGGTCAGTAAAGCTGGGTAGGTCAGTCAGGTCCATGCTACGACTCCGGGTGACATACTACATGGCATGGACATGATGGTGGACTCAAGACATGCTTAGCTTTCAAATTGTCAATCCCCCACGTGCTGCTAAACTAAAACGGTCATAGGGTCTGGTTGCTGTTCAGGCAAGCATGTCAGCTTTGAATAAGCATTCCCATGGCATAGCTACCTTTATATCTGACCGACTGTTCGGCTTGTGTTCTTTGGCTGATTTATTTTCCTGGGCTTTGACGACGGTTCCTAGTTGTCCCAGCTTCCACTGATTCTCCAATTCAAGCTCTGACTGTAGACCGCGGCGAAGGTGTACAAGACGGAATTTTAGCTTTTCATTCTCGCTGCGCAGATTTTCAAGGTCCGGAGAGCTTACATTAGTTCCGGATGAGCCTGAACCACAATTTAAACCGCTGCAAAGACAGTTGATTTCTTTAGTGAGCTTTTGAATTTGCTCCTCTTGGCCGGCCAAACGTGCACTGAGAGACTCCGCCATCTTTAAATTACAACCTTGTTTCATCACAGTGGGGGGTCAAGTCAAACAATTTAAGAATTGTGTCATAGCGCCCTCTTGTGTATGTGATAACGTGAAACGAAGTTCTATAATTATCGATGAGGCTGTACAATAAACGTACATGTATAAAAGACTTCAAGAGGGAAAAATCCTGGGGTGAGCTGTGGCTTGGAGGTTATTCTTCCATTCCAGTAAGTGCAGATATCCCGCATGTCTTTGGAAGTTGAATCCTAGCTGCCTTTGCTTTGGTCACTAACTACTTTTGAAAAGTGTAAAGTGAATACATCCAATAAAACGTCTGCAGTATCCTGTATTGTGTACATTATTCCTCTATCTATTTATGTCGTTACTGTGGGAAATACGGGTTGGAACAAGTATGTCAAACTAGATATCTGTCAAGTCTCTGTCAAGTAGTATAAAATTTGCTGCAATTATTTACAAGCAGTACACCAGTTACTAACACTTGTCATTGTGTGATAAAGCTCGGATTCGCTCAACAGAACCCAGTGTTTCTGCCAACACTTGCTGTCTCACTCGCGTTCTCTCTCCGCCTGTCGCTCCCTGTTCAGGTGGCAGACGCTAGAGGGCAGTAAATAGTATGTGGTGTCGAGTAGCTCTGGTGTGGAATGCACAAGCAAAACTTGTTCACCGAAGTGACGTACTCGTCAGCTGACAGTGTGTACACTGACAGCACCATGCTCCGCTCATACTGAAAGGCAATGTAAACAAAGATAATGTTAGTTTTATATGTGCTGTAGCTTCACTACACATCTCACTGGCTAAGTAATGTACTGCACATTATAAGCTAGTAACTAAGGATGAGGGCTGATATCTTGGCATATTGTTTTCTGAACTGGGCTAGGGTAACGTTAGCCTAAATGTAGCTTGCTTGCTATCAAAGGTTGGTCGTTCATCCATCTGAACATTTGATGCCATACAATCAGCCATGGCCTCGAGCTTTGCCCCTCCAAAGCTGACAGATTTTATCCTTACTGAGCGACTTGGAAGTGGCACCTATGCAACAGTCTACAAAGCCTATCGAAAGGTTGGTTATTGACCACGGTGGCTAAAGGATTATCAGTTACTTTCTTCTGATAGCACATTGTAATGTCTAAAGGAGAATGAAAAAAACCGGGGTTCACATCAGTCCTCAATAAAAAGCGTGTCCAGCCGTGTTCATCACATATGTGTCCTCTGGAAACATTTCCTTGTGGTGTCTGTATTTGCAGCGCGTTTCTGTAATGTGTTGTGTTTTCTGTACTTGCGGCGTGTTTCTGTAGTGTTTTGTCAGTACTTGTAAGGCTTTTCTAGTGTAATGTGCTGTGTTTTCTGTATTTGCAGCGCGTTTCTGTTATGTGTTATGTTGTCTGAATTTGCAACGAGTTTTCAAAATGCTGCGCATATGTTGTCAAATTGATGGTTTTCTTAATTTGCTTGTGTTATGTCTATTTGCATGTGTTTTCTTAAGTTACAGTGCGTTGACCTCTTAGGGCCACCGTAATCGTCAGTAAACAATCATTAAGAATGATATTTTAGTTACTGATATTGCATGTATTTTGAGGAAAGTATTATAAAGGATATTAATTATATTTATAGGGGGACAATCGAGAAGTGGTGGCAGTCAAAGTTGTTGCGAAGAAGAGTCTAAACAAGACTTCCATGGAGAACCTTCTCAGAGAAATTGAAATCCTCAAGACAGTACGTCACCCACACATAGTACAGCTCAAGGATTTCCAGGTACCAAAAATATATATGCAACTTTCATTTAAATTTAATCCATGATGTTCTTGAAAGATCTGTAACAAGTAAATTATATGCTTTGTCTCTGAATGATTATCACTTGTTTTCCTCCTTTATTTTGTGAAGTGGGACATTGACAACATATATCTAATTCTGGAGTGGTGTTCTGGAGGAGATCTTTCACACTTCATTCGCAGTCGTAGGCTGTTACCTGAAAGAGTGGCTCGCTGCTTCCTACAGCAGATAGGTGAGTTAATGCAAAAATGATTGGCCAAATGTTGTTGCAGTAAAAGCTAATGTTCTGTTTTTTGCCCTCTCTCTTGCTGCTTGCAAGCAGCATGTGCTCTCCAGTTTCTAAACGAGCGAAATATCTCTCATCTGGACCTGAAACCTCAGAATATACTTCTTAGTGGGTCTGTTCTCAAACTTGCAGGTAAACTAATTCAATTTGTATACACAATATATCTTCACTCTATTGAGGTTGGGAATGTGCAAAACAAATACTTTAAATGAGTGTGTAGGGGGAAGTGGGTGTAGGCCATCAGCGTCAACGCTGACAACATAAATCTTGCCATAATCAGGTATTTGGTTCAAAGTACATGCTCTGTGTAACAAACTAAAACATTTACACTTTTAATGCTGTCCATTTCAGATTTTGGCTTTGCCCAATATATGTCTCCGTGGGATGAGCAAAGTGCTCTGAGGGGTTCTCCTCTCTATATGGCCCCTGAGATGGTGTGTAGACGTCAGTACGACTCCAGAGTAGATCTTTGGTCAGTAGGAGTCATTCTATTTGGTAAGATTAGCTTTTTTTTCACAATAGTGTAATTCTAAAATAATCATAAATCTAGTAAACTATATAAATGCTTGCCTTTGAAAATGTTTTTTTATCTAAACATAAGGCATATTTCTTCTGCTTATAGAGGCACTGTTTGGTCGTGCACCCTTTGCCTCCAGATCCTTTGTTGAATTGGAGGACAAAATACGTAGTGACAAGCCAATTGAGGTAAGGTTTACTCTTAGCAAAGCTGCAAATGGTTAAAAAAGCGCTCCCTGAAATGCACCAAAACATTTTCCTTATGGAACAACAGAGCTGTTCACTATATTACACTGAGTGGCGCTCTTGCAAAGTGGACCCACAGAAGCTCACGTTCTCATGAGAGTGGAACATGTAATTTGATAGAGAGTAAATTGATAGGGTGTTGGTGAGAAGACAGCCCATTTCCCTTCTGTTGAGAACATAATGCTATTGTATGTTGTGTATATCAGCTGCCTGCAGGGGCCAGAGTGTCCAGGGACTGCAGGGACCTACTGTTGCGCCTATTGGAAAGAGATCCCAACACCAGACTCACCTTTGCACAGTTCTTCTCCCATCCCTTTGTGGACCTGGAGCACATGCCCAGTGAAGATAGTCTTAAGAAAGCGGTGAGCAAGAGGAAATGGGCTCTTGTTAAAAGGGGAATTGAATGAAAGTAATGAATATTCATTGGTGTCAATCTTTGTTTCCCCTTTCAGAAAGAGCTAGTCCTGCAGGCCGTCGAAAAGGATCGGGAGGGGGAGCGGTCTACGGCACTCTCTCTTTACTGTAGTGCCCTGGAGCACTTTGTGCCTGCCATTCACTGTGAGAGATCTTACTCGTCCTGTCCTCTGCTAGGCAATTCCACAATGCTGTGTCTTTCTCCACCACAATGAACAAAGGGAAAAAAGTAAACACCCCCCCTTCTCCTCTGCTCTCTCTTTTTCAGATGAGACAGACAGACTGCGAAAAGAAGCCCTTCGGCAAAAAGTAAGCTGAACGCACAAACCATTATGAACAAATATTCTGTCTTCCAATTTTTGCACTCTAGAGGTTTGAATAAGGTTTCTTTTTTTAAAAACAACATATGGCATGGATCAAGAGCATATGAGATGGTTGATGTGATTAGGTTGAGTTAATGTAAGGGGGCTCCCTGCAGGTCAGCCAGTATGTGTCGAGAGCCGAGGAGCTGAAAGCCTTAGTGGCTTCAGACCACAGACTGAGCTTTGAGCAGGCTAAGTCCACCAGGGACATCCTGAGAGGTAACACAGCGGCCTGCACATACATTGATAATATAATCATGGTGGAGAAGCAAATCTCAATAAGAGATGCTTGTAGTTGGAACCTACGCCTTGATTTATGGGTTTACGGCTACTTTCAGTGTTAAAGCAGTCCAATCTCACTTGAGCCAGTGTTTACTGGCTTTCTCTCGCACTCTTTCTTTCTCTGCCTCTCAGTTCAGTATTCAATTGAATTGTTCTTTAATGGCATGCAATTACAAACTAAATACTGCCAAACATAACATCAAAATAACAACCACATAATACGATTTTTATACAAATATAAAAAAATGTAAAATAAAAATAACGTATTAATCAAACTGTCACTAACTCAAATCACTTAATTTATAAGTGACTTGTCTTGCAACATCTATTTTTCTCTCTCTCTCAAACAAAGAGATGTCACTTGACCAGCCTCGGCTGTTGGCTGCACTGAAACTTGCCTCTACTGCCATAGGCAAGGTAAGATGGCATGGTTACTAGGTATGACATCAGAGGACAGATTGAAGATTTAACTATCCCAAGACATGAGATGTTTCAGCTCATATTGTGAGTTGAGACAGCAGTTGTTTTACATTATTTCTGTGCATCTATTTTGTTCCAGGAAGGGGGTGCAGTGGATGACCAAGATACACTGGATCTTTACCAACAGTGTCTTGGAGAACTACTGCTTGCACTGGCAGGTAGCTGTACACTCTTTTACTTTACCATACAGACAAATTCACATTTAGACACTGTGGGCATTCATTCAGCCTCAGCTTGGAGTACAGTTGGGATTCGCCAAGAAAGGCAGAGAGTAATTGAAGCAGCTGGACTCTCATGCCTTTACATAAGACTGAAAGTGTGTGTGTGTGTGTGTGCGTGCGTGCGTGCGTGCGTGCGTGCGTGCGTGCGTGCGTGCGTGTGTGTGTGTTTTTTTTTTTGTGCGCTCGCATTTTTCTCCCGCCCCGTCTGTTACTGTTACAGGAACAGCCATGACATGAAATAGACATATATCGGCCCCTCCTTTGCCTGTCTGATCACTGTCTGTGGAGGGAGACGTCTCTGGCTATGGCCTGGGGTCTATTAGCTATGGCTCCGCATGACCTCATCTGGGAGAAGGTCTCAATAGAAAAGACGGGCTAGGGGGAGCCAGATGTGACTGAGATGAGGATGAGTCCCAGTGCCAGCACCCTGTGTGTGGTATAGAACGCTTCCATCTGGTTCCCATTGTAAGCGCACAGTTCATTTCTGAATGTTATTACACACTGGAAACAAATATAAAATATTATCTTTCCAATAGAGGAGCGCTCGAGTTATCTCCACTGGATCAGGGGGTTTGAGACCATGGCACGCCAGCGAAGGCTTGAGGATTGTGGGCAAAAACATTGGCCTTTTGTCTGGCTGGAGGCTTTTGTTGTCCGCCATCCCAGCATGCATTGCTACTAAAGATGCCCCCCTAACCCCCTCCGCAGGCTGACTAATTGAGAAAAGACTGCCCTAGTTTAAAATGTTTTCTCTCTAAGCCCCCAGTCTCTGGGGGAGGAGAGCCAAACTGGCGTGGTGAATTACCTCTGCTGTACAAACATGATGATTGGAAACCAGAGTGATCCATCTCTCTCTTCTGCCGTCCCCACCTCCCCTCTGTGTTCTCCCCTCTATGTCTGTGTGTAACAGCCGAGCCGCAGGGTCGCAGGAGAGAGCTTCTTCACATCGAGGTGAGGGGGACGAGATGGCTGAATGATTGGGTTGAGGAGGTTTCCGGTCCAAGTCCAAGAGCGCTACTGGGTCTGACATTGCGTGTAGAGCCAATATGGGCCTATCACAGATATATTGGTATCAGCGTATATGGTTTACAAATATACTTTTTGATTTATTCTTCATTTAACCAGGCGAGTCCCATTGAGATATCTCTTTTACAAGGGAGCCCTGGCCAACCGGAAAGCAACAGCATAAAACACTAGAACAGATGTAAAACAATAAAACAAGCAACTTCATATCATGTGTGAAGAATATCGGCCAAAATAAAAATAAATCCAGTATTGTTCGGGCTCTAATAACATTATTTACATTACATAACATAACATCACTGAGGCTGCTGTTACATTCATGTACACAGTCCTATGGGATCATGGAAGTCCTACAGTTGCTATTATTAGATACAGTAGTATGTCAGCAAATGACACCTTGGGGCGATCCCATGTCAAGCTCTTGTATTACAATTAAGGAAACATAATTCATCTGTTTCAATGAGAATGTTTTTGCAAAACTAGCCTGAATGCGTGCAACTATTCATATTTTTGTACATCTTTTTGTAGACCGTAATTTAAAAACACAATGGATCAACTATACATTCAAGGGAGGGAGGGGCATAGCCTTTCCTATTTGATGTTTTATGGGCGCTTGGCTTAAGTAAATTCAGATGCGCCTGTAATAATCTGACGCTGTGCTGGGGAGGACTACAGATCGAATGCATGTGTGTGTGAGAGCCAGAGCGGCATGTGCCACTAGGACTGGCCTCCATGTGTGTTCATCTACCGGAGAGCACAGTTCAGCCTTTCTTTGTTCAGGACTGTAATTCCCGTTTTATATTCTGGTTCATCATATGAGAGTAAAGGCTTTGATCTAGCTGGTAGGTTAAAACATTGCAAATATAGTTAAAGTCTAACATAGAGTAATTTGATAGTGTTACAGCCATAGTGTTAAATACCAAAGGGTCATTTTAATGGTGGAAGCAGCGCCTTGGTCTTGATAAGGAATAATAGTTTTGTCAAAACAGATGTATCTTATTGACTGTTGTGATGCCATTACTATTAGTGCAACTTCGTTATCATCATCGTCACTCCATTGTTTTTGTGTGTACACTAAATATATGCCTCTCCAGATCAAAAGTCTCATGACCAGAGCAGAGTACCTCAAAGAGAATATCAAGGTAACCCATCATCAACTGTTTTGTTAAGTGTCTATAAGTGCTGTATTAGATCCATATCTGTTATAGTTATTTTTTTTACATGATCCAGATGCAGAATACCCAAAAAGATGTGACTATGGATCGAGAAGCCCTTTCAGAGTCTGTTAAAAGCTGTAAGTATTGAGGCGGAGTGAACCAGTCATGAATTTAAATGTCTTGTGTGAGTGATAGATAGCCCTTCAGCTTGAGGGTCTTGCAGTCGAGCAGATCAGTAGATATACGAGGGGTTAAGTGAGAAATTATGGCCTGAAGCTGTAATGAAATGTCCTTTTGGTGGAGGTTTTTCCACTAGTAAAATATGAGCCTTGCTCTTACCATTCTGGCCACCCCAAGAGATCGTCTGGCTCCCAATTTCATCTCAGTTCAGAGCTGAGCCGGTTGCCCTCTGCCCTCTAGTAAAACCCACCTTGTGAAAGTGAGACTTGGCTCTAACCAAGAACAGTCAAAACCCTCAAACACATGCATACCCAGGCGAAAAAAACTATACACTCATGTGCACACATAGTCCTAACTCTTTACAGAGCTGAGCTTGGTTCAAAGATGAATTGTGGATTTGTAAAGCCAGACAATATCCTGTTTTTAGATATGAATTCCTGTGGAAATATAGGCAAGACGGGTTAAAGGAATCTGGAGTATGCTCAAGTTGCACGAAGAACATGGCTTTTTATGCTGCTGTTATTTTAACACACCCACACCACGGTCAGCCATGTCATGCTGGCTGTTCTCCAAGTAAAGCTAGATTCGAGGTCACAGCCGGAACGCCCAAAACTATCCAGTGGCCTTAAATTACGCTTTCTACTATGCTTTCTACAAGTGAAGCAGTAAAGATTTAGCTGGGAACTTCATTTACTCCAAAATACTCTGACGGGGTGTATAGTGTTGACCTGGTCTGTATGAGATTGGAGATTAATTGATTGATTGTCTTCCTGCCCATTTCCAGCTTGCTGTGTGCAATGACCCCCTACTTCTCTTCAGCTTGGGGTAAGGTATCTTGTCTGGCCCCAGAGACAATCCACCATGATGTCACTCTGCTATCTGGAATGTCAATCAACTACCTAGCTACTTCTCAGACCTGCATAGCTCTCACCACCTAACGAAATGTACTGTAGTGTCTCCACTGCTGAGCCTCAAAGACCTCCTGCCAAACCATTGATATGGTAAGGCTGGATAGCATCTGGTTGAACACTGTACGATTAAGCTAGTACTGTACCATTGCAGGATGAATAATAATGAATTATACTTGTGTCTCCAAAACCTGTCACTGTACATTCACACACACACACTCATAAATATGAATGCTGTAGTAATAAATTGATCATCAATTTATAGTAATGGATAATGATTATGAAGATTATCTTGAATATTTAAACATCCAAATTTCCTTTGCTGTGGTATGGCAACAGATTTGACAGACTCCGATGATGGTAGAAAATTGAAAGGTGCCGCTTCTGCCTTATTTACTCTAGATGTGCATTTAGTTCTGTTTGGCACAGGCCTGGACATAAGCATACAGCAGCAACAGCAAAGGCCTTGTAGCTGAACTTACAGTTTGTGGCAGGTTGTACTTTTGTCAGTCTGTGCCTTGTTTGTTGTAAAAGGTTATTTGCATGTATACATAAGGGAACTTGCAGTAAGAAACTTGTGTAGCAGATGGAATTATAGCTACAAAATACGTAAAGCAAAGGGCAAAATAATGTTTGTTGATAATCTGTACATGTTTTTATTGATGTTTTATATTGCTGATTTAGAAAAAGATATTTATTAAAAGGTTGAACAAATTGAGAAAGATATTGCCATCTCAATTTGTTTTAGTTTGAGATGCATAAACCATGCACTCTTTCAATAACAAAAAAGCAGTCGCTCCACGCCCGAGAAAGAATTAAGCATTGGAAAGTATAATTTTTGAAGCGCTCGTACTGGGTTCAGGCCATTATTATCATAAGTGCATTGGCAATAGCTGGCTCATTTCTCTGAACTGGTGACGTGTCCTACCCCTGATGCAGTTCAGAAACGCGACTTTCAGGAAAGCCAGAATAAATGGCGAAAGAAAACTTAAAAAAGGGAATACTACACTGCTTTTTATCTGAACTCACTAACCGTAGAGGGCCATTTTAGTAACAAATGGCATTGTGTTTTCAAGTATTCCCTATTTCACCTGTTTGACATCCATTGCAGTTTAAGAGGGGGTTATGTGTGATGAGGGTTAATCCTTCAGGTATTGGTGCCCTCATCAACACAGACACGCGTCTGCCATTCTCTATGGATAGACAGCTATCATGAATGAAACATTGTGTAAATGGAAAACAAAACTAGTCCTTAAACCCTATGTTACGATATCCTGTGGAGAAGAAAGGGGAGCCAGGGGTTTGTTTCAGAAGAGCGTTGAATAAAGATAATTAAGAAAATGGGTGCCAGCACACTGCTCCCTCTGTAGTTTCTCCTCTCCCGTCCCCCACTCAACCACAAGCCTTCTCTGCATGTTTGTTTTGATTTTGTCTCCAGAAGCTGAGTTGGGGATTTGAAGAGGGTAGGGGTGGCTGTGTTGGATACATTTTAGGTGCATGGCGATGGTTAGGAAGATGGCATGAGTCGAGTGCAAGAGTAGAATGACAAACCAAAATCGAATAACATAGTTTCCCTCAGATATTCAGATATACTTTTTTTTATAATTGTTTTTACTCCAGTTGCTCTGTTACAGGCTACATTCCAATATGTTTTGATATTGAAAACAGCAGCTAGGTGGAGGAAGAGCATTCATACTTTTTCAAGAGCCATGAGATTTTCAGGCACATCATTTAAATCCCCTTCTCTGACTTGGGATAATATTCACTTGGAGCCATATTACAAATGTACACAGTTCTTGCAATTAGAATGGAACACTACAACTGTTAACAAAACAAAATGGTTTCTGACCACTACTTTACCACTTGGGTCCATTACCTGTTTAGGATGCAAAACATGTATAAGTCGAATACATGATTCGAAAATGTTATAAGTCGGACCCTCTGCACTTTCCTTTTATGTCTACCACTAATGACTTGTAAATGCCACGCTAACACGGGAATAACCTTATACTATCTTTTGGATCCGAAGCTTAATGATTGTTAGTATTTATGAGATCACTAGGCTATGAGCATAGGGGAAAAAGCAAATGCAAATTCTTAGGTGAATAAGTCATCAGATAAAACTGATAAATTAGCTGACATTTAGGCCACACATAATAGGGTATGGTTTAATTTGCCGTCACTGGCTTTTTAAAAACAAATAGGTACAGAGCTGTGTAACTTTAAACCAGAAATGTTCAGATAGTGTCTTTATTCTGGTGAAGATGTTTTGTGTGGCCAGACACATTAAAATTCCTTCCAGGGTTCCAGTTACATAGGCTTCATCCCCAAAGTCTTCAACAATGCTGGCACTATAAAAGGTACACATGAGTAAGCCACAGCCGGTGCAGAAGAATGATCTGGTTGGCTTGTGGATGGCATTTTCTGTCAACGTGTGTCAACAAATGTTTATTTTAGACTTAATGTAATTTAAATTGATAGTATATCAAACAAACCTTTTCAGCAGTTTCAGACCCCAAAAAGTATAGCAATTTGGCTCTGATTTTTTAATTTAAATAGATTCTTTGTCAAATAACAAGCATTTGATACTTCGTCATTGCAACAGTTGTGATGTTTGCAAAATGGTAAACAACTTAACTGGAATGTTTATTAGTGTATTGTTGCATTAGCAGCAAAATCCCAGACTCAGAAATCCATTGTTGTCGCATAAAATATAACATACAAACAAATACATTGTATCTAACTCTTAAAATTGAACCTACATCAATATTTGTCGAACAGTAGGTCTACCTGATCAACAAATATATATAACATTCATAATGAAAACCAAAGACTAATTCAAAATGACTGTGTACTGTATGTGTAGGCAAGGCAAAACTGGCAATAGGCTTTCTTAAAAAAAAGATTTACATAACATTGTGTAGCATGACTTACACAGACTTACTGTGTTGAAATAATTTGTTCATTGCTATTTGAAAAGTTAAAAAAATTAAGGTGAAAAATTAATTCTTATAATTTAGCATTTAAACCCTTTATCCAGTTTTTACATTTGCATTACATTTGAGTGATATTGTGAAGAGTCTCATTTTAAAAAGCCTACTCAGCTTCATCGAAAGTTTTAACACAAAAACCTATAGACAGATAGCTCCAAGTTTGTGCATTGCTGATGTAAGCTGTCACACTGCATGTGCTACACACGCTAATCACTTGACACACCTCTTCACAATCAACTGCCCATGTCAATAGGGGGGTAGTATTTAAATGGACTGAGTTAAGGATAGGTTCTGTGCTTGTCAGATGAGGTGATGGGAAAATTCTCCCACGTTCACCCCAACAGCCACCTCGGGTCTGCTAATCTGTTCCAAAGGGGGTTCGATGTGTGGTGGTCCCTGCCTTTCAGTGTTGTCCTGGATAAGTTACGGCAGTGCACTTCAAAACACTTAGCAGACCCAACAATGCCAAACTGAATTGTATTCACATTTAATAATTGTTTAAGACGGATGAGTTTGTCTAACGAAATCACTTTTGACTTTGATTTTCTGGAGGTTATCCAAAAGGGGTAAAAGCGTGAAGGTTCAGGAGAGTTTCCATTTAAGAATTCAAGTTGGGGGATGGGCTAAAGAGGGACTGCTGGCTGGAGAGGCACTTGAGTTAATTTATCTACTTGATCCCAAAGCCTTGTCTGTTCCCTGGCAGTTCCCACAACTATTTGAAGTGTGATGGCTGCCACAAAGTAGATGAGGCTCCTGAAATAAAGGAGAGTAAACAGAAACTGGACGCGTCCAATGTTTATCTTAAGTCTTAATAAAGCCACACTCCAACAGTCATTGAAGCAAAACAAAACAAACGGAAAGGCTGAAAGAAAAACAAGTGTAATGCCCAAAAAAGGGTAATGTCACCGAATTAAGCCAAGTTTAGTCCCTTTCTCACGGTATTGGCTCACTCGATGACAGGAGGCTTAAACATTATCTCGTTTTAACATTCTGGCAGGGAATTATGGAATGATCTTTGTATTTCCCATCCGAGTTATCATTTACAATTTAAATATCCATGCATTACGTGAAAATGTGTATCTGCCATGTGTGCTCATGGTAAGGCTCTAGTCTGTAACTCAATGTACCCAAGGAAGCAACTGAAATGTTTCTTTTTAGTTATTCACATCTCAATACAATATCCATGCTAGAGGAATGTACAGGAGTGTCAGGTAGCTTGACATTTGCAGGGCACCAGATGATGACTCTGAATAAATCTCATCTCTGTCATTCCTTGGATCATATTCTTCATCCTCATAAATATCATCCATATCTGGCTGGTCTAAAATTATACTGTGATCCCCAATTGAGCACAGTTTGCTCATATTTTCTTTGACCACCTCGCAGAAAGGCCTCTCCACACCATCACAAACACAGCGGTTTAGCAGCATGCCATTTGGGATGAAAAGCATCTGTTGAATGGTGGCCTTGCACTTAGAGGAGCATTTCATGCCATTGAACAGCTGTCCACAGTATGACAAATATGCTGATAGGGAGGCGTGGCAGCTTGCTTCCTCTTCACAGCGCTGACGTGCCTCTGTGCATCCGATCCCACCTGCACCTCCTGGATATCTGCGAGGGAGACATGGCTCAATCGATCGCTTAGCATTCAAACAGTCCTCATCTTGTGCACAGTCGCAGGTCTCCAAGTCAGGTCCACTGCGAGTGTGATTAAGTCTTATCAGTGCATTGATACAGTGACTAGGACACTGTCTTCTTGTCCCTCTAATGTTGCCATCACAAGCTGCTAAATATTGGCTGTATGCAAGTTCACATTCCGGCTCGTCGTGGCACCGTAGAAGTGCTTGCCAGCATATTAGTTGGGCATCCAACACCAAAAGCAGCCATGAGAAAAGCGCCAGTGCGCTGCACCAACTTTTCATTGTTTCCTATTAAAATGTTCAATTCGTTGATGAGCATCTATTTCCCAAAACAGCAAAATACATCAGATCAATATTGTATTCCTTTCCTTACTTAATGGATGCATTATCCTGCAGGGAAATCACCCTCGTGCTCGTACAATGGCCCTGGAGTCTTTCTTTGAGGACGATGAGAAATGGTATCCTTCGATTAAAACAGGTTTGCTCAAAATAAACAATTTCCAGAATAGTAACCAATCCATGCCAATAATAGTAGGGTCAGTTCAGAGAATAACGCATGGCACCAAAAATGAGGCTATCTAATCCTAGTGCCCAAAATTGACTCCCTGCGTTATTTGTTAATGCCATCGAATTAGCCTACATGAAGCTTTCTTCTCGTCGGTATTAGATAGGCTTTCAAACTTGAAACATTAGTTAAAAGTTTGTTCTCGTATTCCATCATTTGGTTAAAATCCAGTTTTACTGTCGTAGCTTACTTTCTCCCGCTATCTGTCTTTGTCCCCCTCCTGCAGTTACGCTTAACGCTTCGTTAGGCATTTTCCCACTATACCCCTCCTCTTGCTGACAGAGAAAGGAAAGTTTCCCTCCCCCCTATCCCATTTTACAACGCTGGTTAACAATTGGTCGTTATTGAGGAGTCGGTCGTGGAACCCGTTTCTAGTAGCCTAGGTCTAATCTTAAAATGTTAGCAGTTTCTATGCAATAATATAAGCACGGAATAAATCTCGCTTGTGCGGCCTATCTCTCGCTCTCTACCTCTTTCTCTCTCACCCTCTTTTTTTTTGTTGCTCTCCTGTTACCAAATTCGGGGAGGCAGAAAGTGCTCATGAGTTCCAGAGCAGCCGACAGAATACATTCCATTGCAAGGAGCTCACATCTGTAACCCACTGATTCCATTTTATGTCCAGAAAAACAAATCTGTTCCTTTTTAGAGACACAGAGGAGCACACCATGTGAGGTTTCCTCTCTAGGTTCTTATTAATTGAATCTAAACTAATTGTCGCTCTTTTTCATCCCTCGCTCTCTAGTCTACTGGGTTTTAAAGCTCTGATTGATAGGAGAGAACGGAGAAGAATAGTATTTTCTGGGCCGTTTCACTTCAATTGTGTCAGATTGGCCATGCAGTGGCCTGGTGTCTTTCTAGGCTGAAAATTGTTCACGCACTGGAGCTTATCAATAGGGAATGGTTTCAGCTTCAATATTTTACAGCTCTACCTTTTCACACCGCACTTGAAAACTATCAATAGCTCAGGCTTCCCTTCTATTGAAATGTTAACCAACGTGATTCCAGGGGAAAAGCACAGGATTTGTCTAGCTTTTTTTTTGTTAGACATGCCCCTGAGTATCTGCACAATTTCCAGTCTTATTTCACCAGATGGCTGCCTTTCCTTTGAAAGATTGGAATTGTATTGTTTTTTGTTTTAGGAAAAAAATAAACGTTGTTAAATTTATAAAAAAATAAATGTCAAGGACTGTTTGCAGCATTGCTAATGCAATCATCAATATTAGGTTTGTCGTCCTAATAGAAACTATTGGTTTTAGGTTTAGTCATGACTATGTAGGCTATAACGCTAAGGATGCTGTAAACGGCCCTTGGAATAAAACCAACATTTCAGACTGTTCTTTCTGTGACAGTATTTGTGCCTCCCCCTGGTGTTCAAATGTTGTATTTTCTATCAATAACTCATGTCATTACGACTTATTCTTAAGTGCTGGCTTTCCTACACCATCATACATTTAAGCAATCATCCAAAACAATATGACCCACATTTCTTAAAAATGTGTTTATTATCAATTCAGTTGCCTTGAAATCAACAAAATCAATACAGTAGCTGAAATACATCAGTCCAACTATGATGTAAAGAAGAGTAAGGGGTATTAGAAAAGGCCCATGGAAGCCCTTTCTTGAAATATGTCTGTACCATATACATTGTAAAATGTGATTGGTCTGTAAGAGTCAATGACATACTCCTCACTTTGTTAGTGCAATTACTTTTACTTTCCAATGAACAAGCATATACAGTTGATATTTCATAAAATAAGATGTTATTGCATGTTCGCCATCCTGTCTTGGTACAGTAGCCTAAATTCACATAATGTACTGACAACACATGACATGTTCTGAAAACAAAATGTACTGTTCTACGATTAACTCCCCGACTGCTCATCGGCTTCAACCCAATGTTTTTTTACTCCGTTAAGTAAGAAGACAATTCATACAAGTATACGGTGTGTTCATAAGACTGTGTGCTGTTTGTCACGACCATCAGCACTCTCAGCCGAAGGATGACATTTTCAAAGACAATACTTGACATATCATATCGGCCAAACGACACCAAACCACCAGCACGAAACAGTTCCACTGAAAAGGAGAGGTCAAAGACTAAAGGGCAATATAAGGACAGGCGATAGGTTCATTGGTATCAGAAAGTTCAGCTGGGATACTACAGATGGTCTGCTCTCAGTGGCACAGACAGGCAACAGAAACATGAACCTGAAACCAAACTTTGTTTTTGATCCCAACACATGATTTTAAGTAAGTGTATCATAAATGTATTGTAGCATTACTTTTGGCCATTTTTTAAAAAACGTCTCATATTTTACTTGCAGTGTTTATTTTGTGTGTGTTTGGCTGAAGACCTAAGGTCACATGCGTTTTCATTCATTGCAAATCTGAATATTTATGGAGCAATGTGACCTCTTAATCATAATTTGTTATACACTGCATCCATCATCATGTGAGGTGAAAATAAAGTGAGAAAGGGAAGGGAACATGGGAGAGAGAGCAGAAAGAACGAGTTGACAAGATCACATGAGACTGCACTTCTCAGCGGACTGTTTGAGGTCTTCCAATGTGGCTTGGGCTTTGTCCTTCAAATGGTCTAGATCCACATTCTGGATGTTCGTCAGCTGGCCCAGGACCGACTGTTTGCTCTCTTCCTCCTGGTTGTCCTCAGCGATCATCTTGGCCAGTTCTGTGGGAAGCTGCACGTCATCCCCTGCCTGCTGGATCTGAGTCTCATCCAGCTCATTCTGAAGCACACACATTAGTCAGCGGAAGGGTGACGTGAAAGGAGAAATGAAGAAGTGGGATGGGATAGACTGTAAAGAATATTTAATCCATTTGAAGATGAATAGACATGTAATCGATATTTGGAATAATCCAATACATTTTAGGTTTACCTTTGGCAGTCTGTATTTATCTCTGAAGTGACTTCTCACTGTTGCTCGTTCTGCTTTCTTTTGTGCAAAACCGGCCTCTCGTTCCTGCCTAGTAAAGAGGAGAGGCAGTGGTGTCATATTGGGTACACTCCACTATTTGATATGCCTCTGAGCACACACACGCACGCACGCACGCACACACGCACGCACGCACGCACGCACGCACGCACACACACACACACACACACACACAGGTTGGATAATCACCTAAACCCTATAGCAGCATCTTATTAGTATGCCTCTTTTCATCAACCAGCCACCCCTGCAGACAGAGCTGACATGGCACCAGAGCTGGCATCGTTTCGCTAAATGACATATGCATGTAACCTGATCAGCTTAAAATGTCTTGCATGGTTCTGAAACACTGTATAATTAATTGTATACGTTGCTTCAAGTGGAGGAGTATGTCGTGCAGACATATCAAAGAGCACAAAACACCTTGTATCCACAGTACATTCTGCTGCTGACTACCAAGTCTGAGATGTGGCCAGCAGAATCGGTAGGGCGTGGAATTGCATGCCCTGCTTGTGTACACGAGCCCCTGATGCATACTTCACTAAGGGTTTTCAGTTCTTCAGTATTGCGGGCACTAATGACTGACTGACTATCCTTCGCCTACTTCAACAGATGCTAGCCAAAACCAAACCCAAGATCAGCCCACTCTGCTACGATGTTGCGCAGCCACGCTCAAAGTTTGTCTAGCCAACCACATACCATCATGGTTTAAGGCAGAACATTCAGCATATCATGTGATTACAGGCTCCCAATTATCACCATAGAGGAAACTGTATGAATACATTCAAACACATTTTCAGACAGAAGTGAAACTAATAGAGGTAATCTTGCATGACCTTGTGTAAAAACAACATGCCTCCACAATGTGACTGAAGGCATCATATTTTATATGCATGGTGTCAAAAGAAGGTCATATCACCCAGACATATTCCCACAATTCTGTATCTTTTCTGTGAGATTATGTTAAGCACATGATCCTATTGCTTCCTAGCAGCTATACTGAGAAAAGTCCATATGTAAGCACCTTTAATCTAAGCAGCATCATTAATTACATGACCTATGGTTAGATTATTCTATTCAATTCAATCTATAATGATAAGATTTTATTATCAAGAATATAATTGTTGTTAACAGGAAACCATAGTGGTGCAATTTCAGATTTGTCGTTCAAAATGACAAATATATTTTAAACTTTTTTTTTTTTTTTTGGTGTGACAGCACATTTTATGACTATATAATTATCTTATTGAGGCTTGTATTAGAAAAGACAGATCCACCGTAAACTGATTTTGAGCTCTTGTCAAATATTTTAACCTTCTGTAAATCAAACAACCTTGTTGATATAACTGTCACTTTGCATTATTTTTGGTTTATTGACGAAACAATGAACAATAACACACACATACACACACGCGCGCGCGCGCATGCACAATTAACATATCTTTTAAGATTTGGAATAAACAAACGAAATTCACCATACGTTTGATTAGTTAACAAAACATGATGCAATCATTTAATATGCATATATTTAAGCACAGTTAAATAAAGTCAATAAAAAAATCACTGTGTGCAGGGACAGTGAGTTTACGTTGATTTTAGTTTGAAATGTGCATATTTCAACAGCACATTAATTTCAAGTCCAAATGGTTGGCTGACCTACAATTTGCCAGACCTAAGAGACAGCACAACTCACTGAGCCAATGTAGCAGCTGTGTGTAAAACAAACGCCGTTGATTGCACTGATGCGTAAAATGGTCTTCTGTATGACGCACCCGATGCTTGTAAAGAGATGCACAGGGTTAGTCGATTTTCAATACATATGCACTTAATAAAGCCCGTTGGATTTATTAAACCTGACATTTGAATTTCGGCAAACATGTATGTGTCATGATCAAACTATAGTATGTACTTACTTTTCTTCCTCTAACTGTTGCTGATATTGTTCAAATTCTTCTTGGGTCATGCCTTGCGCCGCGGCTTCTGTTTTCTCTCCTTCAGGTTTTTCTGCCTCCAATCCTCCAGTCAGATTCTTCAATTGTCCTCCCACCACGTGTTTCACCATAAAAGCCATTTTTCTTCCTTTTGGGGTCCACTACCTCGCCAGGTCAAAATGTGGAGCTTTGATGCGCTCTGGGTGAGACTGGAAGGACGCTGTTCTGTTGAATTCCACCAGGCTTAATCGAAACAAAAGTATTCAAGTGTTAAACAAATGTATGTGCAGTAGAGTTTCAAATCGCGAAAGAGAAAAATTGTTAAAAAATAGTTACTTTACTTGTTTTTCTTGGTCCCGCTATGATTAAAATAAATGATAGTAGATTCAGCACCACTGCCAATGGACAGCTCCGCGCTGAGGGGAAGGTTAGCGATAAAGGACAAGACCGCACGAAATGTGAGTCAACAAGTTTGACTCTGAACTCTACCAATCCAGTATTTCCTTTTCCAAACCTCCACTCCCTCTGCCCAATCCCATGGACCGCTGGATTAGGCGTGCGCTTGCATGATGCGCTATGGCAACATGTATGGGATCCCGTGATTCGCCGTGTGATTATAAATCACTATTGACTTGAGTCAAGCAGGCTCCACACATTCAAAATTGACACAACAGGGACATACACACGTGACGAATAACAGAGTCTCATTGCTGTTTTAGTTCCCATGAAACTTTCTGAGATCATTGTGAGCTTTACAGTGCTCCACTTACGTTCTTCAAACGCACCCAGGCATATTCAATTGGTCAACACGTCATTATTGTATGCTATATTACCTGTAATTACTTAATTGTCTATAAATATTGCATATAGAATTATTAGCTTAATTTGAAATCTTGAATGAATGAAGGAAGTAGCTCCGAAACTCCACTATATGCACATACGCTAAACGCGGGAGGACGCAGACAGA
Organism: Galaxias olidus; assembly: GCA_026901105.3. Taxonomy (NCBI): domain Eukaryota; kingdom Metazoa; phylum Chordata; class Actinopteri; order Galaxiiformes; family Galaxiidae; genus Galaxias; species Galaxias olidus. Next base: position 52,703 of record JAPMUY010003448.1, read on the forward strand.
CAGATTTCCTGCGGGCACCCTAGTGTGTAATTGCATTTGAAAGGAAGGCTGCACAAGCCTCAATAAACAGTTGTCCATGCGCCTCATTAAGTTGTTGTTTATCTGTCTCACAAAACGTGTGTCTTAATTATTATATTATTTCATTCCTTACAATGTAATTGTAAGATAATTGAGCAACACATCTAAGGAGTAGTGCATGCACACAGCTCTTATATAGTTGTTGAGCCTTATTGGTCTTTTGTACCATGATCCTCAAAGCAGTATGAAACCAAACTGGCCTAGTTTTCCATTCCCATGGATTAGGAGAGACAGCATGTTTTGGTGCACTTGGTCACAGGCTTAACAACTAGGGCCCTATACCTGGGGGCCTCTCCTGCAAATACAACCATTTCTCAACTTCAAACTTTCAGTAAAATGTTGTCAAGTTTATAATAATAAGGAAATATAAAATGTGGCAACAACCTAAAATAGAAAGTATTAGTCAAAAGGTATCACTTCACATTATATTCACTAATATATATTTTCCATGAAGCTCCCTGTAGTACATACAGTACATGTAAGTTGGCAAATGAATGTATGCATGCATTTTAAGTCTTTCTGAGAGGAAAAACACCATAATACACTGTACTAAAAATATATTGACCATATAGAAATTTCCATTGGCTTTGAGATTTTCACTGTACATATTCACACACTGCACAATAACCTAGATAACTGTTATGCAGATTACATCCATGGTAATGGCTGAGTGCGTACTTACACTAGTCCTTATATAACAAGCATGCATGGGGGCTCCCCTTCCACATTAACTCTAATGTGGACCGAGATGAGGTCACAGCTGGCCCCTCTCAACCCCAGTTTAGATCCAGGGTCTAACCTCCGCCTGTTTCTGTATTTGCGTGACACAAGCTGGGAGGCTCAGTCCAGGGGCTTGCCACATGGTTTGGCTGCAGATGATGGCAAAGCTTTACAGCTCCTTACCTTTGCTGCCTATAGGAAAAGACCCCACAACATGTTGCCTGCTTAAACTGTCGACGGGAAAATGATTGCCTATATCCCGCACATTTTGTGAAACTATTACAGATGTAACATGAGCCCCTCCAATGATTAGGGTATGAGTCAAGCTGACAGAGTGAGAGCACCGCCCACACTGTCTCCCAGGGATCCGTGCTGCCTAGTGAGGTGATCCTCAAGGATTAGAAGTCTTAGGGATGGACAGAGACTTGTGTGCATACACCACCCTCTCTGATCCCCAGCACTGGCTTGTCACACCTTTGTTGTCTCAGACCAGGGATTAGGTGGGATCCAGCCGATATGGTGAGGTTCAGGCTGATTTACCCTGGCAAGGTAGGTAGGTGCGCAGGGGAGACAGAGGACTAAGACTTTGAAACCAAACTGTCAGGACCCCACATATGAAACAAAAAAACGAGTGAAGTGCTAATCTAAAGAATGTGACTACTTTAAAGCGATAGTTCACCCATTTTCAATCTTTTGATGTTGTTCATCATATACCAGTGTTGTATTTTAAACATTGTATTGTCATTTAGCATTTTGCAATCAAACAGCAGAATGTGAAACGAGTTGAAAAGATGACTCTCTATTGTGTCATCGGGGGTCATTCCTGAATTTTTAAAAACTAATCGTCGTTTTCAGCCAAGGGGAGAGAGTTTGCTGGTTCTTGGTTTGATTCGCTCAATGACCTATGAGCATTGTAGTGTACAATGAATTAACCATTTAAATGCCGGTGGTCAGGAAAATATGTGAATTTCACTTACATTGATCCTGTGACACGAACTTGTTAAAAATACAACCTACTGTATATAGTTCTATGAAAATGGGTGAAGTATCCCTTTAACTGTAAATTTTAATCTCCTGATGAAAGAGATGGTTGATGGTACACTTATGACAGGAAGGATATAGCAGAAGGTTTTACATCCCCCTTGGCTGTCTCAAACAAATTTTCAACGTCAAACATATACTTTTAATCACAACCAAGTTCAAGGTAAAAGTAAATTGAAAAGTCAACCTTTTCAAATTATTCAGAAGCAGAATGATGAAATTAACTTGTCACCTATGTATAAAAGCACACCAGCACATTATTCACTCGCTGTTCTCCCCTTTCTAGTTATCCCTTGATCTTCCACTTTATTCCTGGCTAGCCTACCACTCTCAATCTCCTTTTTTATTTTTTCAACTCCCCGCCATCTTCCGTCTCTCTTTTACTCTCTCTTCCCTGCCTGATTTAGAACTCCTGCCAGAGAGTAATAGCAGGGCATAATAGGTTAGTGCTGGCTAAGTTTAAATGGGACGCAATAACTGGAAAATTCTCTTTCATTTGAATTGCTGCAAACAATTGGCAGTGAGAGGGTGTACAAACGAAGAGGAGGGGTGAAACAAAGCCGGACAGCGAATGTGGGAGGGGTGAAATGAGGATAAGAACGAGAGAAGAAATCATCTGTGATAGGGAATAGGGCGTGGAAAGGACTGAAGGTCAGAGGCACCACAGGAAATGAGTGACGGACATGTACTGATTTATTGCTACAAGCAGAAATCATTTGCAAGAAGTTCAGAGCTATGTGTTGCAATGGTAAAAAAAAGAAGAAAAAACTGCAAACCAAGAAATTGAGACAGACCTAGAGTGTAACTGTGTGCATACACTTCATGACCCTTGCAGAGAACTATGAACCACATAGATATTACCCCCCCACCCCCCCCACCCCCCCCCCCCACCCCACCCCCCCATGTTGCAGCACTACATATCCTCCAACTGCACTTTGCAGTCTCTCATCTGGACCTATACTAGGGACACCCTTAGGGATAGACACTCCGTCTGTTTCATACGTGCACAGAGTTGCAACACCCCGCCCCCTACCCCTTCACACACGTAATAATATCTCCCTGGCCATGAGAGCCCACATCCTTCCCCCATGTTATGTAATCCTCTGCAAAGACCACAGAAAGCGACCCTGTGTGTGTAATAGGGCCCCTCTCTCCGCACATGCAGGCAGCCTTGCTTATCACTATGACGGCCCTGGCTTAAAGTGACGTGAGCCTGAGTCATACCCGAGCTGTGTGCACCACACTTCATGTTGAAATGGGCATAATCCATGCATGCTTAAATGTATGAGCACATGCCCATATCGTGTCCTTGTGGCCTTCCAAGCGGCTTCAGCTCTCACCTATTCATATTCCCAGGGCATGGGGTTTCCTTGGATACACCAAAGGAAAAGACTTTGGAGGGACTATGGCTTGAACATTTTCACCATTTTGAAAAAACGTCCATAGCAGGAGTTGCTGTCTACTGCTCTCCGTCTACGTCACACTGACCCATTCACAGCTTCTGCCAAATATGCTGAATTGGTGTGTATATGTTTTGGTTTATGTGCTTGTGCATTTTTGGGCTGCTGTGTTTGTGCGAGCTCCTATGCTACCACAGTCTTCCCCCATTCTCTAGTTTTCATTTAGTTATTGGCGAGCTGGGAGCACTCATGCTTGCACACTTTCTGTGGACACATAACAAGCAATGCAGCAGAGCTACCACACACATATGACCCTGAGGAGTTTGCTTAAAATTATAAAAAGGGGGGAAATGATGTCCTGACTACACCAAACACGCAGGCCAACATGACTGACTTACTCAAGGAATTGTTGCCCAGGGAGACTCATCTTGTCCTAAATGATCAAATCTGATCCCCTTCCATACAGTAAAGCCTCAATGCCACAGCACAGAAATAACCGTTGCCCTCGGATACTCCCTCCTTTTTAGACATGCACACATTCACACAAGTGCATACACATACACATTGCACAAACAGTGCTTATTAAGGGGCAGAGGAAGAGAGAGTCTGTGTTGACTTACCATGGCAGCAAGGATGAGTAACTGTGTGGGGCACAGCCTCGCGTCCTCATCCTGTCACATCCACCCTTCATCCGCCTCCTCAGGTTCCTGGCCCAATGCCAAGAGAGGAGTTCAGATACACAAACAGCTCTAGATGGACATATACGACATCAAGCGAAGCCCCCAACCCCCCCCCCCCCCCCCGCCCCCCCCCCCCCCCCCCACACACACACAGACGTATGCTTGGCTACTGGGTCTGTACCAGTAGCCCCCACGCCTTATTTAGGCCAGACAACATTATACCAGCTCAGTGGAGGGCAGCTGAAAGCAGCTCAGATGCTCCTTGTCTACTAGACTTGAAAAATCTGGCTTATCTCCAAGGGCAAAACTCCTCTTTCTCTCTGCCTCTGCTGCATCACTCATATTCTTCCTCTGGCCCTCTCACCTCTCCTTGTTCGCTGCCCATCCTCACTCACAAAATTCAATTATCTCTGGCCCAAGCTAAGAGTGTGCACGTGCATTGCCAGAGGTGAAGGCTAGGTGTGCTTCAAACGTGGCCCGTCAGAAGCTCCAGGGTTGAATGCAGGAGCCATCAAACTCTCAGGTCTGCTGGACAGGCCTGTGGATTTATGTGACAGGCTGCCTGGAGAAGTTAGCATCGCTTGGCGTCAAGGCCCAGCCTAAGTGATGGGCTCCTCCACACGTGACTTAAGCAGCCCCCATCACTTCCCTCAGGAAGGAGAGAGACCCCGTCAAATTGCGTCCTCCAACCACACAACCTGTCACCCACCCAGCACACCACGCCTGGCCTGTCACATTTCCCGTCCCTGAAGAAAATAGAGCGGTTACACAAGCGTCCACGTAAACTTAGCAGCCAGCCCTGAGCTCAGACAAGGCTACATGTTTGGTATTATTTTTATTTGTCTTCTTAGATTGATCTGTCACAGTTTTTTTTACAATCGCTTCGGTACTAATTTCAGAAGCTTGCGCAAATGTTTTAAAACCGTAGACGTAACACCGGCACCACTTGAAAAACAGGCTTTCGTGTTTTCAGAATCTTGCATTTTCCATTTGTATCTTTGAAGAAATCCTACAGCTTCAGAGGCATTGGTTCAATTCTTTTATTATGATGAATTATCATAGTTTGGATCCCCCCACACACAGTTTCACTGTTTAGTTGTTGGTAAAATCCTATTCTATTGAAATATAAAATACTTGATACATGCCTCAATATGTGAAGTACTGTATGTGACATCAATTATCAGTAATGAGTTGTCACAGTAGTATTGCAAAAGCAATGACAAAGGGTTGAAATGACATACTGTCAAACCTGTGTGTGGAACAGGGGTACACCACAGAAACAGCGTCTGATAAATGATGGTGATTAAGTATTACATCTACCACTGCAAATGGTGTCAATTAATCTCTTTACCATTGAACTTTTCATGATCTAAACATGGAATATTGTTGATCAGTTTCCAAAATTAAGCGCATTGCAACAGTTTTTTTTTATATCTTTTTTGGGAGGCATTTTTGTTTTATTTGACAGGACAGTAGGTAGACAGGAAAGGTGGGAGAGAGAGATGGGGAGACATGCAGCGAAAGGCCAGAGCCGAAATCGAACCCAGGCCTCTGCTATATATAGCCTTTGTGGTGTGCACCTAAGCCCAATGAGACCCCAGGGTACGAGCTGTTGTATTAGTTTATAGAAGCATTGTATGAAATGACATTCATACATCATGTGTGAACTGCATTTTGAAATAGTGATACTTTGATGTTTTGTTGTTATATTTGAACTGTGGATTTTCAAATCAAGTTTCAATAAACCAATTATCTTAGGTGTATGTGTATTGAATCCAAGCAATTGAAAAAAGTGCTCATAGTTTGGAAAAAAGGGTGCATTTTGATGATCTGTTCAGAGTTTTGTGTTGAGGGTTTTGAAAAATTAGCACAATGTTTTGTTATTAGTGACGAAGCGATTGTTAAAAACTATAATACATCAGACATACATTAACTGAGAAAGGTTCATACACAGAGTTACAACCTATTATTCATGAAAGAAGAAAAGTAAAAAAGAATTTCTATGTGGTCTCATGGTCTATTTTAGGTCTTTTATTTTGCATAATTCACCTTTCAAGGGGCCCTGACAGGAACAATTGCCCAAAATCCTATGCTGCCCCTCTTTCCTACCCCTAAGGATGCATCGCAGCATGCCACACACATGGCGTAGCTGTCAGGGCAGACCTGATTGATGGCCTTCACAGCCAATCTTGTCACAGCAAGCTAAGACCACACCACATTTCTGTCCCTCTATTTGTTTAATGCCAAAGGTCTAGAAATGAACCTTTCGCCAAGCACCTAGCACCCTCGCTCAGAGAAAAAGAAAACGGATTTCTCAACAACTACCTGTCCTTCTAGCCCAGGCTTCAACACAGCCATAAATGCCCAGGGCAAAGATCTCTTCTACTCATGTTCTTCACCAAGCTTTCAAGTATAAGCTTTGATACCCTGTACATGCTCTCCTGCTCGGCTCAGTGGGGTGCAGTGCCATAGTGAAATGTTGTTGAGGGATGGAAAGCCACGTGAACAGTCCTCCTGCATCTGCTCTGGGCCCTGTTCTGGTGACTAATCTGGCCTGGGGTTCCAGCTTCAGACTGAGGTCATTATTGTCAGCTGACCCAGAGAGTTCAGACACAGCCCTAGTGAAAACACACCATCGCTCTGTCAGCCGCTGTTACAAACAAAATCGTTCAAACACACAGCCGGAGTACTAGCATGCGCTCACGCGGGTATTCACATCCCCAAATTGTCCATTCTGAACAAAACCCGAGCCCTGCCATCCACCTCTTTGAGCGAGAGCCACGTTGGTGTTCCTGCAGAGCATGTCTGCTCCGTAACAGCTTGTTTGGCTAAGGCTACGCGATTACATACGTCTCTTTGCATGTAAGTTGCCACAACCCCTCATCTTAATTGATGTGAATGTGCTGGGAGTAGCCTCAAGTCATTCCTGCCCATGGTACAGAGGCTGTTGTTACATCACACGCAGAACGGGCAGCCTCGGAACACAGGAGGCACAACGTCCCCATTTGGAGACATGTTTCTCTCTGGGAGTCCTTTGCTGCGGCTGCTGCTTTCTCTGTTCTATCTGGATGAATTGAGCTATGAAAAAACAACCCAATGTGTCTGGGACGGTCTGGCCAGCGACCCTGTACCACCTTTTAGTCTTCATCTGTGTTAGGCTCCAATGTCAGTGTTCTTCTCCTCCCCCCGCCTGAGTGCCAGGCCGTAGGACTGCTGCTCAGACTGTGAGCAGGCTGACACATGAATGGGCAGTGGGGGGACACACATAAAAATACTTAGAGGGCATCTTCTCCATGGCACACAGAGGGCAGCTTACCTTGGGTCAGTTGAATTCCATCTGAACTCAAAACACATGTCGTCATCTGTGAATCAAAGTATTGCTGTCCGGTGTAAACACAGTAGTTGTATTTCTGTAGCCTAGCTTTTATTTTTAATCTCGCAGGCATAGCATGAACCTGTGACTTTGCTCATGGTTGACTGGAGATTTACATGTGCCATGGACGTTTACGATCATATTCTCTATTTATTTAAGCAGTTCAGGAGCTCTTTCCTTTTACTGGAAAAACCCCCTGAATATTCCAATAAGTTAACATATATAATATTATGAAATTGATGAATGTGCATATGCTAGAGGCTTGTGTATAGCAATCTGGAACATACATGGATGATTTAGGCAGATGCTGCTTACTCAGGCAACCTGTCAGATGCCTTCTTCTCACGTAAATCATGTGTTAACATTCCTCCCCGAGTTCATGACAGGTGTCAGCCTGGTTGGGCAGGCTAATCTTTTCTTCGGAGCCAGCCTTCTCAACAGACTCCTACACATATAATTAATCCATCCGCCCAGCCACAGTTTATCCCTGTTCAGCTTAAACAACCAGTTTAGATGTGGGTCTATTTTCATTCTGGACATGAAGGGAGCTTATTTAATTGTTTAAGTTTATTTTTTACATTGTTTGGATTTGTTAACCAAAGATTGTGATTTGACAAAGCATGCAGGAGTAGCGTAGAAAAAGATTTTACACAGTTAAAATAAAAGAAAAAAAATTTCAGTTAAATATCTGGCCCTGCCAAGAGCCGATATTAAGGGTGGCTGCTTTTAGACATCAAAGCTCACAGCAAACACTTTTTTTGCAAACCAGTATCTCAGAAACAAAATCCAGCACTCTTCAAATTTAAATTATATTAGGTGTACTGTGTTTTCCTAGCAGACATGCTTTTATATACCACAACACCATGTAAGGCAAGACCAATAAACGACCCATTTCCTAAAAATACTGGAATGGCCCCATGGTGTAGTTGTATCAAGTCCTGTGCTCTTTTGTGCTTGCAATTTTATGCAATCATTAATTCAATAATGCTTCAGGAGGACAGCGAAAGGCAGGGTGGGGAACAGAGGAGCAAGGAGAGGTGGTGGGGCTGTGGGTGTAACAGTGGTTCCTAGGGACCTGGGGGCCCCTCACCATGCTCCCACAGAGATGTGAGGTGGCATGGCTCCCTCCGCCGGAAGCCAGTGGGCGGGGTGCCCAGGGCAGGAGGGTGAAATGTCACAGACCAAATGCAAATGCAGCATGACAAGTGGTGCAGAAAACATGTTCTCTCTGACTCTAGAAACCTTGATATTTCACAAAGTCAAATGAACATGTCAGCCACTGCTTCAGGCTGCTATTGGGTTATTTAAAGAGGAAAAAGCCGGGTTACGTCACAGCTAGGTAGGCCATTGTTGGGGCTGTTATTCCTGTCCCCAAGCCTCCCTCCCTCTCAGAGCACCTAGGAGTTCTTGAGAGACATCTCTATGGTGAGGATATCTGGAGTCACATAGAGGCAGGGCTGATAAGGCTGATTCTAACTGGTTCCTATTAGCTACTCGCTTCATCACCGCTGTGCTCCCATCCACCATGTTATGAAATACATCGGCACGGTGCTGATTGAAGCCTCGCCGTGATATCCGTGATTTGTAACGCTCTGCATCCCTAAACCTTGGAGCACTACTTTTATCAAACCTTGAGCACCAATGTCATGATTTGCCATAGCACGTGTTCCATCTTATGTGTGTCGTGTGTGCGATTCATAACCCACAGCAAGCTATTCACAATGCCATACTAAATGTCCAGAGACGACCCTGACCAGGACATCTCAGTGACGTCACAGACATCCCCAGTGTCCTGTAGCATAGGAACCATCTTGGAAAGCAGTGACTGTACAGTTCTGCCTCTTGCGTTCATGTGACACAACCGTTGACATGAGCACCGTCACACATAATACCTCAGTAATAAGCTATCCAGTTGGCCCCTTCTCCCCCCCCCCCAAGAAAACTGTGACCAGACGTCGTAATACTGCCACCAACAACATAATAGTAGCTCGCCAAAAGCATGTCAAGCTCAAGTAAAAGCCCCTAATACTGGGCACACTCAAGCGACGCTAACAGTGATCCCACACAAGGACACATTAACACCCATATCTGAAATGCAAATTCTTCTGTCTGCACGCATGGCTCCAAATAGAAGCTAATTGCAGCCGAGACTGCAGCTGGAGCAACAGCTTATTTTTAGGCAGCTCAGTGAAGTGAGAGGGCTAAGCCCAGACAGAGGGGATGAGTGTCTGTGCATGTGTCGATGCGAAAGGCGCCCTGTCAGCAGGGCCATGGCCACCGCTAAGGCAGTCACACATTGGCATGACAACGTCAATACTATTTCCTTCAGCTTGCATCACCTTAGCGCTCACTTACTGTCAAACAAATAGGTTTGGAAACTGAAGACTCATAAACCTTCCTGCTATGACAATGAAAATAATCATCTCAGCCTCGGTAACTGAGTTCTTACTGAATAACCAGCTTTGCGGCCCAGTTAAGGATTTTCTTTACTGTTTGGTCAAGTTCCTTGGATAATCCTTCAACCTAAATTCTCTGCTTCAGGTAACACATTCCATAATGCACTGTGCTGTGTGATCAGCAGGTTATGGAATGTCTGGTTTAGCAGCTAGTGCCATGTATCCACACTGAAATTCACCCCCTGCAGAATGTAAAGCATGTATATGCAAACCCCACAAACTAGGGGGCTATCAGCATCATCCTGGAAATGCCAAAAAATTGTTGGCGTAATAAGATTAATTAATAGGGTTTAATTTGTTGCCGTCAAGTGTACTTATCTGTGGTCAGCACAGATTCATAACTTCTCTAAAGCTCATTAAGATTACACCCCACCCCCATTCACTGGTTAAAACCACAGAGCAGTTTGAGGATGTCGGGATTAGTCAAGTGTAAACATGAGTGGCAGAATCAACCCACGTACTGGAGGGAACGTCATCTCTTAAGAGGAGCTAGTTCGTACAGATTTATCCCATTCTCCTCCAGCATCCACCGTAGCAGTAGATCTTGGGAGCCTTGAAAGCTCCTGTAGATTGTAAACAAGCCCTGCCTTAAGGGTGTCACTGATTTACAATGTCCTTTATCAGCATTACATGGATTTCAAGAGCAACTTCGCTATCAGGCTATATGACCTGAAAAACATCTTTATGATTGATCTAATACCACAACCTGTATAATCAGCACACCCCAACTGAACTGAAATGGAAAATATCTACTAATTGACCATTGGGGGATGGTCATGCTATGTAGTGCCACCTGGTGGGAATATCTAACAGTGACATAAACCATCTCCAAACAACTGAATAAACGAGTAAATGTACTCTTTGCCTGAACCACAAAATGGTACCAAAATGTGCATCAGAGTAGAGCTCCTCTCCGTCACGGTCCATACGCGGCAAATTAAAGCTAGAGTGATGGGACACGGCGTGATGATAGGTCCTGACAGAAGCACAGCCTTGGCCACGAGCACAACTGCCTGGCTTACGTAACCAGCCCATTGTTGCCGCCCTGTCAGCGCCATTCGCTTTCATAGACATCCCATGAGAGGTTCTGTACAACTGTTGGCTCCATATGTGCAGCAACAGGGGAGACGGGGGGCTCAGCCAGACACAGAGCGAGCCTTTGAAACAAACAGGGAGCGACAACAAGCTAGGGATAATTGAGTCAAAATGGTTTTGCAAACAAAAGACCCATGCCTGCACACGGTCACACAGACAGAAAAAGTCCTCGGAGCAGTCGAATTCAAGCATGGCTCGGCTCAGTCCAGAACATGAGTCACGTCTGTGTCACCTGCCCAACAGCACTGGAGGCGAGCGAGGGCTCTCTAGAGAGCATGGAGTGGGGACGGCGATGGGTAGAGCTCCATCTGACCACTGGGAAAGCACTCAGCCCGATGTTGTGCCGCTTCACACCTTTACGAGTCTTTTGGCACCTGAGCTATAAGCGTGCTGCTTCACAGCCTCATAACACCTCCGTCGTCAGCCAGCCAGTCATGTGAGGACTATTTAAAGCCCCCGTTCTGCGAGGTGATAGTGATCCATCCTCCGTTCTTCAGACTGGACCAGGACAGACAGCCCGCTTGCCCACGGCTCCCTTGTAAAAGAGATACTTATCTCAACGGGACTCACCTGGTTAAATACATTTAAAAAAATTATAAAAACACATAAAAAAAACACAGTACATTAAGCTGGAACAGTATTTTCATTGCTCCTTGGTGAAGAGCATTTGGTTGTTTTGCCGATGGAGATTCTAACACACAGTATGGCACATTACTAACATAAGTTGCTCTCACCTACACACTGAGGCCAACCCCGCACACACATACAACCCCAGTGTTTTTAGGAGAGAAGCCCACCCCACTCCTTCTGATGTCATCGGTCAGACACTCGCTCCACACGGTTCAGATGGAATGATTTATTCATAGTCATGGTAGCATAATAAAACAATGAACATTGAAAGCACTGACAGATAAACCCAAGGCCTCTCACACGGCATGCACCACCCCACCCCAGCTGCACATTCCAACCATTGTCTTTTCTCTTGATTCTTGAAAGTCATCCTTCGTTTCAGTCTTTTTTGTTGTTCTTTTTTATCCTTTAAATATATTTTTTTATATAAAACAAGCCCACGTATTATCCCCCCCCCCCCCCCCCCCCACACCTGGACACTATTCCTCTCCTCTGTTCCAGCTCCTGTTCTGGAGGCAGACGGAAATTAAGTAATTACCCCCTCGCCACTCCCCCCCCAAAGAAAAATAATTACAATAATCAAAAAAATGCTTAAAAAAGGAATAAAAAAACAAAACAGAACAGAACAGTCTTTGGAGGAGTGTTGGTGGCGGGGAGGGGGGGGGTGTGGGGCTCCGAGGCACTTTGGCACAGAGCAAAGGCCCCACATGGACGCAGACTGGGGAGTGGGGAGGTAGAGAGAGAGACAGAGAGAGAAAAAGAGTGGTGGAAAGATGGAAGAAAGAGAGCATGGAGAGCCACATGACACCGAGATCCAGGAATGAAAAGGCTAGAGAGAGAGAGACCAATAAGTGAAGGAGAAGGAAAGCACCTGACTAACAAGTGGAGGAGAAGGCCAGCCTCCCCCCATTATTGTCACGTTCAGGAGAGCGGAAACAAAAAAAGAGAGCCTCCGAGAAGAGGACAACGCCAGAGCGCAGACACATTTGCAGACGGAGAGGAGGAGAGAAGAAAGTGTTGGGGGGAGGGGAGTGGGGGGGTCATCGCCGTGGGACATTGAGATAACAGGAAAGCTTGGTAAAAGCTCTACAACACGTACAGGAAACAGTCTTTTGATGATAGAGAAGAAGAGGCCAGGGGGTCAGGGGAAGCCGGGGGAGGAAGGGCAGTGGGACAGTCCCACAGGTCTGCAGGAGGGGCAGGGGATGGGGGGCTGTGGTCCAGGTAAACCCAGGCAAGGTCTGCTCCCATTGTACCCCCGGTCCCCTCTTCCTCCTCCCCTTCTTCTTCCTGGGCTGTGTTAGGCTGTGCCTCCCCCTCCTCCTCCTTCCTGTCCACCTCACAGGTAGAGCGCCTTGGCTCTGATATGCTGCAGCTTCTCCCTCAGCATGCGGAAGGAGGGCCGCACCACCGAGTCCAGGGTCCAGCACTGCTTCATGATGTCGTACACCACTGGCGGGCAGCCGTCGGGGGCATCCATCTTGTAGCCTTTCTCCACCCGAGGCACCACCTCCTTCAGGGGCTGAGGGGGAAGGAGCAGGAGAGACTTACTAGGACACTGGCCCTCGCGTCGGCCCACGGACTCCTCGGAAACAATATTACCATTAGATGAACTGCTCTTTCAGAAACACCCTGTTCCTTTTTCTACTTCTCTACCTCCTAATACAGTGAAGACTGCCATCTACTGGTGTTAGCGGTTCTGAGCACAAGCCTCGAATGTGCTACAAATCCAGTACAGAAAAATACTCACAATTCTGGGGTAAGGCACACGCCCAAAAGAGTAGATCTCCCAGAGCAGAATACCATAACTCCACACATCGGACTTGGTGGAAAACCTCTGTTAGGGCAGAAACGGATATTTCAGACTCTGTGGCACACGGTGAAAGCCCAACCCTGGGGCCCCTCACCCTGGCCCTTACCTTTTCTCTCAGCGCTTCCGGAGAGGTCCATTTGACAGGCAGCTTGGCAGTGTCCTGTGTGGACGAGGCCTCCTTGGTCAGACCAAAGTCGCTGACCTTGGCGATGTTGTCGTCCGACACGAGCACGTTGCGGGCCGCCAGGTCCCTGTGGACAAAGTTGTTGGCCTCTAGGTACTCCATGGCTTCACACACGTCCCTGTGGGGCGGCGCCAGAGAACAAAGGGGAGCGAGGGAGGACAAGGGGGTTAAGGTGACACCGACACCGCTTTATGAAAACAAAGAGGTGACGAGTGTCGGAAAGGAGTCGTACAGCGAGAACTTTAGTAAGCAGTCTCCTCCCAGCACGGTCCGTCCTCGAGAGCGCAGGTAGTCCACTAGACTGCCCTGTGGAGGGGGGGAGGGGGGCGGTGGCACAAAGCACGAGGGTTCAGAGAACCAGGACTGTCTAAATATCAATGTCTATAAACAACGTTGGCCTCTAGGACAATGTGGGTTCACTCACCTTGGCCATGTACTCGGTGACGATGTAGAGGCTGCCCCTCTCCTCCACGATCACACCCAGCAGCTGCACCAGGTTGGTGTGCCTCAGCTGCCTGCGGGGACACACGGAGCCAGGCGTTACAGTGGGAACGGGCAGGAGGAGAAACGGGGTGTAAGGAAGGCGGAGGAGCAAACAAAAGGCTTACGTCATGACGGAGGCCTCGGCGATGAAGGCCTGGGCTGTAGCGTCGTGCTTGATGCACTTCACGGCCACCTTGGTCGCCCTGTAGTCCCCCACCATCACGTCTGACCGACGCACACACACACACACACACACACACACACACACACACACACACACACACACACACACACACACACACACACACACACACACACACACACACACACACACACACACACACACACACACACGGTGGAGGGGTTAAAAGCATAGAGCCACGGTATCTGTTTGAATTTATTTGCAGAAACATACACATTGGCATAAGGGTCCTCACCTCCAAATTCCCCTTTGCCAATAGTTTGGATGAGTTTGAGCTCCTTCCTGTTTAAAGCCCAACCACCTACAAAGAATGGAGTGATGGAGACACAATTAAAGAGACAGAAAGGGAGAATAACTGGATTAATGACTCATGATGGTTTCCAGTCATTAGCAGTATGCTATCCAGAAAACTAGACATAACATGCGTAGGCCTTAATGTGTTGCGTATTGTATGATCCCAGGAGGAACCCCCCACCCCTGAGTCAAAGCAGTAGATGTGAAACAGGAAGGGCCACGTACTCCTGGAGAACTCGTCCTGCGCTGCCACGGTGCCCTCCATCAGCTTGGGCTTTATCAGGGAGGTACACAGGCCGTCAGCGTCTTTGGTGTAATGCTGCCACAGGAACGGGAGAGAAAGAGGAGGGGGGGGGGGGGGGGTTAGGAGATGTGTCCCTCGGGGCTGTGCCAACAAGCATCCTGTTAATACGGAGGAAGTGGACTACAGCCTTCCCAGGGGATCGCTGGCTTGGCTTCCTCTCATGATCACGTGCCAGAAGAGGCGTAGACAGATAAGACGTTTGCGGTAGCCTGCAGCGGAGGCGTGTGCGGGTGTGAGAGAGGACATGTCCTCTGAGCTGTCACACTAGAACGGAGCCCAGTGCCACTCGGTGTCTTTGTCTGTGATACACGTTCACAGCCACCAGGGGGCAGCCAGGGGAAGGAACCACGGGCTCCTAGGACATCATAGCCAACACATTTACCTCATTCTCTATGGCACGGCTCTTTTTCAAATCCATCACTATAGAGTTGTGGAGCACGTCTCATCAAATCCATAAATTCTGCATACCTTAAGTCCAGCAGAAGGTGGCAAGGAGGGACTGGGATAAAACAATGTACCGTAATATCCTCATCAACAACCACCACCAAAAGGTTTACATAAGAATGGCCCTGTGCGTCTCCGAACCACTCAAAGCACCCAACGTAATTATTAATGCTCAATTTAAACCATAGAAATGCCCATGGCTTTTGGTCAATGACTGACAGGCACACTGGTGTAATTCTCAGCCCCCTTGTACCAAGCCCAGTGCTTCATATGGAAACCCTTGTGGAGCCTGTTGGGACAGGCCAGTGAGAGCTAGCGGAAGAGAGAGCGAGCTAGAAAAACACACGAAAATGTCAAGAATTCAGTCCCAGGCGCTATTATAGAGAGAGGGGGTGACCCCTGGGAAAGAACGAACACACACACACACACACACACACACACACACACACACACACACACACACACACACACACACACACACACACACACACACACACACACACACACACACACACACACACACACACACACACACACACACGAGATCATGAGACAAGGAGAGAGGGAGAAAGTTGAGAGGCATGCCAGTCAGAAAGAAGGAGAAAAAAGAAGTCAGCGCTATGCCAGGGACGGACTATGTATCCGACAGAACGGCGGATAGGAAGGAGGGAGGGGGGGCATGGTGATAATAAGGTGCAGCGTGGAGATAGAGATGCTCTTTAGCGCTAGTCGGCAAATTCCTGTCCAAATCTCATTACCTCAGGGGGAAGAGATGAGCCGTCATTAAAACGGTGATAGCAGGGCATCAAGCAACCCTCCTATCTGGAAAGATGAAACGCCATGTCTCTCTTCCATTCTCCCTCCCTCTCTCTCTCTCTATCGCCCTATGCTCTAATTTTCTCAAACACACTGCCCTCTCCTTGAACCAGGAACTGTCTGGGGGTGGGGTTGGAGGGGCATTGCAGTGTGGGGTGGTTGGAGTGCTTTCAGGGAGTGTGCTGTTCACTGCAGAATCAAGACTACGCTGTCTTAAGACCCGCACCGGTTTGGCTGAAGGAGTAGGGCAGCAAATAGGGAGCACTGATGGAGGTGGATAGGCAGTAATGGTGGCTGCGGAGTTCCTCATCCAGCGGACAGTGGCATGGCCTGGGCCGTGGGACGGGTCTCACCTCTACCAGCTGCATGAGGTTCTCAAAGTACTCCTCCTCGTCGATGGTGAGCTTGCCGTTGTGGTAGATGATGCGGTAGTGCTCCACCTTGCCGTCGCAGCTGACGCACAGGGTGTAGTCGCCGGGGTAGTTGGTGCTCTCTCTCACCAGGTACAAGCCCGTCTCGGGGGGGTAGAGCAGACGCTCCGCCTGTTCTCGTGGGATCTTCCCGTGGAACCATCTGAGAGAGACAAAAAAAAGAGACAGACAGAAGGAGAGATAAGAAGACAGAGAGATACAGAAAGAGAGAGAGAGATGGACGGAGTCAAATAACTCTGTGAGACAGAAAGAACAAAGGCCGCTCAAATAAGTGGGGCGTCCATTCGGCGCAGCTAGCAGCGAAAAGGCGGCTGATGTAACCACGGTAAAAAGGACTTCACGGTCCGAGAGCGCGCTCTACAAAAGAGAGAAGAGAAACAGGCCTGGTCCCACAGAGGAGGAAGCCAGAAGCAGCCTCACGGGGCCGTTCCCAGCCCGCTCTGCTTGAGCAGCGGAGGAGCCCCAGACAAAAAAAATGAAAAAAGAAAAGCACCTGGTCCACAACAACAGGAAGCGCTGCACTCACACTGGGGCCGGGTCGGAAACTGACAAAGAGGCGCCGCAATAACAGGAAAATGAAAAGTGGTGCAGGCAAGACGCCGCGAGGGCTGGGCCCGGTCCATTGGCAGGGAGGTGAGCGCTCCCCCAGAAAGAGTGAGGCAGGGACCAGGGACGCCGTCTCTTCACCTTACACACCTACACCAGAGTAAAAGAAGCTTAGGCTGACCACAAGACAAACTACAGGCAGGCAGGAGGGCTGCGGTCAACGAACACAACCAGCTCCACAAACAAATATAGCAGAGAAAAGTCTGGTTTCACTGATTTAAAAGAAGTCAAAGTTTGAAATACTCGTATTTTAATAAAACTCTGCCTCAATTTAACACCTGCCCTTACCACATCTATAAGGGGAACTGTTCTACTCTCGCACTACAATTGACTAGTGTAGTCTCAACAAATGTATTTTAGCAGCAACAAATCTTCAAACACTAAGAAAAAAAAAGGCTAATCTCAGACTAAAAAGTGTTGGATTATTTTTGGCTTTGGAAGAGTGAAGGACTCCACAGGATCAGAACGGCCACGGGGTCACTGTGAGTCAACGGGAATCTAAGCGTGTAAATGATCGAGCGTGTTCCTTCGCGCTCCTTCTCGGCCGTGTGCTGCTGCTGCCCAGACACACAGCACAGAGCTGGGCCTGTGGGCAAAGGGCTTAACGCAGCTCGAGTTGATTAGATCAGCGGAGGAGCTCCGCCGTGGACAGCAGCAGCTTCTTAACTCCCGTTAATCTGGGAGGAGGCGTCAGGCTGAGCCCGTGCAGGCCCGGCCAAACAGGACGTCAACGACGCCAGAGGAAAACAGGGCGGCCACACAGCTTCTCGGCGCGCTCCACACTGGGCCCTCTGTCCGCTGCGACAAACTGCAGCGTTGTGCAACAGGCCACGTTGCACTCTGGGGGTTTTTGCGTACAATAGCCTTTGTTTGAGAAGACGTCCGGAAAGAGGTAAACACCTAGCCGAGAGCGAGGAGCGGGGACACTACGAAACAGAGGGATGGTTTACAGCCCTCCTTTAGGGTGGTGCTGTGTTTTCCCCTCTGCAAGACAACAAGGAGTGGATTTCTGCCAACGGGGGCAGCAGAGAGCGAATGTTTTGAGGTCACAGAGGAACGGCTATTCCTCCGGGTGTGGGTACACGAGACCACAGCTGAGGCGTTCCCCGGGACATCTGTTAGCTGTTCATAACACATAGTTCCTCTCCTTGTCACAGTGGACCCAGAGGACCGGGAACAAATTGGCTCAACCTATGAAATAACTGCTCTAGTAGTCAGAGAAATCCCCAGAGGCGTGGTATTACAGGCCGTCATGTCAACAGTCCTAACTGTTAAATTCCCTAACAGTACGCAGTTAGGGGCAGCGACACGTTGACTTTGATTCTCTTTTTCTATTTGTGAATCCAGTTCCACACCAAAGCTGGGTTCGTCACTCTCTGCATGCGGTCTTTCTACACACGCACGGCTCTCACTCGGGAACCTCCAAGTAAATAATGGAATATCAATGGGACAGTGTGTGGATTTTGTCTAGTGGGTCTCCTTGTCACCGGCTCCCACTCATATCAAAGCTCCCGGTAAGACGGTCCCATGGCTGCCTGTCCGCTCTCCGCGCTCACGTTCCCTTTCATTTGCATGGCTGTTGTTCCGTTTCCCTCTTTTTCAAGCAGCTGTCCCTTGAACGAGCCCTATTCAAATCCACAGAGCGGTTAGACGCACCAGCAGTGACAGCCACCCAGGGAGATGACAGGGGAGAACAGAAAGAGAGGGGCCACCTAAAACCACCTCGCGAGTTCCCCTGTCAGAGCCGCTTACATTCTGATGGGTCTTTTATGTGAACATCCACAGACACATCTTTGTTTTAAGTGTGCCTCACCACAGAGGGTGGTTACAGGTGAAATCACTAACACTACAGAGGGAAGCAAGGCCTACAGCGTGCACTCACGGCATAAGGCTGAGCTTCCCCCCCGACTTGACGCCTTCTCGTTTCTGCACGTAATTTGCTGGAATGGTTCCCTCTCGACCCACTGTGTTCTTCGCTTTGTACCAGTTGGGATCCTGCAACAGACAGAAACAGCATGGGGGGGGGGGGGGGGGGGGGGGCTTGTCAAAGAAGCACGCTTAACATTGAGTCATTAGTCATCCTCATGAAAGCGCTAAGCCTGATGGAGCTCTGTTCAAAGCGGCGGGGGCCGGACGGTCTTACCCTGGTCACTCCGATGATGGTCAGCACGTCTCCTTTACAGAAGGGCAGGTCCTGCTCGTTGGTGGACTGGAAGTTGTACTTGGCTACACACTCTGTGCCGGGCGACCATGGTGTCTGTATCACAAGACAGAAGCGGGGGGGGGGGGGGGGGGGGGTGACCGAAGGCTGGAAGTGTCACATCAGTCTAGAAATGCTCTCAAAACAGGAGTCATTTTTAGAAGTCTGAAGAAAAAGTCAGCTCAAAGCAACACGTGTGTGTGTGCGTGTGTGTGTGTGTGTGTGTGCTACGCACAGCTGGTGTGTGTCTGATGTGATGTTCGACATTTGGGACCCAGCCCCTCTGTCGTTTCACGATAAGAGGGCAGAGATGAGTGAGCGCTAGCGGGAGCAGAGTGTTGCCGTCCGAAGGTGATCATAACCACTAGGCCATTTCTTGCCACTAGCATCCCCAGCTGCATATTACGGCTCTGCAGCCCAGAGAAGGGGAAAGTGTGTATGTGTATGTGTGTGTGTTAGGGGCTCACCTGGATCCCAGACATAGTGAAGGGAGGGGGGCTGCGGGTGTCCTCAGGCAGGCAGGGGTCACTGGTCAGCTGGTACCATCAGAGCTGCAGGACAGAGAGGGGAGCGCTCACTCACCATGGCTTTGACTCATCTGACTGAAATAATACTGCGCCTGAATGCACCACACATGACAGCACACACACACACACACACACACACACGCGCACACACACACACACACACACACACGCGCACACACACACATGCACACACACACACACACACACACACACGCGCACACACACACGCGCACACACATACCCACAAACTCAAAATAGACCTGGTCTAAACACTCACTTCCTGTGGTATATTAAGCAAAAGAAATAGCCAGGTTCAATTGTTCAGTCTACCCTTTGGCTAATAGCATGTGCTACGCCCATATAAACAGTAGAGTAACTCGAAGCGGCAGAAAAAGAACGAGCTCTGTAGTTTCATTCCGCAGTGCTTTTCTTCTCACTGGTTCAGGGTCACCTTCGTTGTGAGGCGAATGCAGGGGAGCTGATCCTCCCAGGAGAGCAGAAGCCTCCCTCTGTTGTCTGGCCTGGAAACACACAATCCAATCTGTGGCAAAGCTCCACAGCGGGAGAACTAGGATGCACAGGCTTATTAGCGGAACAAACTGTGCATAATGTGCAGGCAGAGCACAGCAGATGCCTGGCCTGGGGCTTGCGAGTGTGTGTGTGTGATTTAGTTTGTGTGTGTGTGTGTGTGTGTGTGAATACGTCTCAAAAGAGAGACTAGAGAAAGTCTGAAAGCAAAAGCACTGCCTTTCGGATGATGCCCTGTCACACACAGACACGGACATAATGTGTGGTCTGAAGGGGCTCTAAACAGAGATAGCATTGCATTGAGTATTCACACTGATCGCTTTAGACCACGACATGAACCTCAAGCTTTTCACAAAATGGTCTGATCCCAGAACAAGGCCATGGTCAGTCTGAAAGAGGCCGGCAGTCTGTCAGGCACACAGCTCCATCTACCGCATCTCCCTCCCCACTAGCCCACAACAGGAAGTGAAAGAGAGAAAATCGGAGCAGGGGGGAAGCAGCTGAGCCAAATTTTCCGATGGCTTAGTGCGAGGAGGCGTGGTGATGGCTAGTGTCGAGGCAACCTCCATCAGGGTAGCTGTGTGGGAGGGGTGGTCGGTATGCCGCTCCGATCGATATCCCTTCCAAGCTGTGAACAGGGCAGTATGCAGGCTGGCCATAGCACCAGTTTTACCAGAGCACTCATTCTGACTTCTGATTGTACGGCCGGCTTAGTTATTTTTTGTACAGTACGCCATTTCAATGGCCTTACTGCTGCGAACAGTCATATCCTGTGCTGCTGAAACAGGAAGTAGTATAGTTGCAGACCATTGCCGATCTGTATGCAAACTGACAGCCAAATATAGATGGCTCTGGCATGACCAGCCGGCACACACTTTCTAGCAGCTTCAAACAGAAAGATGGCCCCCCTACCAAGCGGCGCTCACCAATCCAGTCAGACTGGTTGGCGGAGCAGTGACAAGTGAACATTATTCCTATCCTCCAACAGCAGCACTGAGGAATGCCTCCAGAGCATTCAACCCTTACATCACAACAAGTCATCAATCAATCAAATCAGTTGCTATGGCGACGCTGTACGGAGAGGATGTAGGCTGGCGTCGTTTGTTCGCCGCTTCACAGCACTTTGTCAGATTTATTAATATAATTTTGTTTTGTTTTGTTTCCGTTTATGCTGGTTGTATTGGTTATAATGTGTTTAGTATTCAGTTCTGAAGGTTTCGTTTTTCCCTGTGATTTTAACGCTAAGGGACACTTGAAGGTTTTATCCTAGCTAATTTAATTGTTGGTAAGGACTTGTTAATGTTTGTTGCTAGGCTTAAAGGCTAGCATTGGACTACACTACAGCTCGCTTACAGGCCAGTAAATAAAATGCAGCTAGCATCTTCTCCGACTGGCATGGCACCGGAGTGCTCCATCTCTCAGCTGCTCAGCTTTAATGGCTACAACACTTCGACCTGCACCGAACTTGGATTTCTTCGCTGGCCCAGCTACATCCGCCGAGGTTCCGGACGATTGTTTTTCCCTCTGGGTCGGAGCGCTCCATCGTCCATCCCCTCACTCATTACGAAAAAGTGCATCTGCAGCCGACATAGTACCTAACATCTCTGCTCAATGGGTGCCCTGGCTTTCAGTGCTGCAGCCCCTGTCTGTGGAATGCCCTCCCAGATCATCTGAGGATGCCACAGACTCTTCCTCTTTCCATTTTAGAAAGCCATCTGCTAACTGTGTTTTTATTTTGTTTTATGTTTTCAATTAAGCTGTGTTTTTCTGTTGCATATTATGTTATCTAAATGTTGTGGTAGCGCTTTGAGATTGTTTTTACGATGAATAGCGCCTTACAAATTAAATGTATTATTATTATTATTATTATTATTATTATTATTATTATTAATAATAATAATAATAATAATAATAATAATAATAATAATATCAACAACTGTCATATTTCTATATCACTGGGAGTTCACCCACTGGAAGGCTACATGCCTGGGCTCCAAGCTATCTGTGTAAAACAAAGCCATTTAATTACCAAAGCTTTCGGCATGAAAAGAGCCACGAAAAAAGTCAAGAGTGGTTTACGACAAGGCCAAGAAATGTCTCATTTCTGGCAGACAGGAAAAGAGCTCTTTTCCAGTGAGAAGTAGACTTCACACTCAGGTTAGGCCTTCAGCTTATTCAGCATGTAAAGCTCACCTCCCAGCAATAAGGTGCTGATTGTGGAATCTGCTTTCACACTCCTTGACTCTTTCTCTCTGGATGCTCAGCAGCAGCCCCAAGTGCCGATGGCAGCGCCATGGCAACCCTTTGCATGACGTAGGCCTATGATGCAGCCTCGCACCTCCTGTAGCGTTGCGCCTCTTCCTCTGTTATGGTAAATGACAGTCTTTAAGACTTCTTAGTCTAAACTCAGGAATGTAGGCTGGGCGACACCGCAATAACCACAGACTTTTATAGTCACTGTGAGACGTATTACTAACTGTTAGTACAATCCCTAAAGCACCATACATTCGAGAGATGTCATTAGTTTACCGTAGGCTATATATCAAAACAAATTGTGATGCAGGTGACAAGAATGTATCTAGAATATGGGATATTGAAATTAATGAAACACATTCACAATTCTTTAGGAGCCATTACACAAGGAAGGTCTCCCACAGTGGCAAAGTCAGAAGGCTTCTGGCACCCATGGAACTGTGTATGCTTAAATAAACGAATGGCAACAAAACCCTGTGTTCCTAGTGTTTTCATCAACCCAGGGGCCTGTGAATACATCGAGTCGTCCCCCGCTACCGCCTCTTAACGAAGCCACTAACAGCCTAATTAGTCTAGTGGTGTAATATGGCCACACTGACCACACATGCGGCTGTTCAGACGTTTCACTTAAGGTGCAATGTGTGTACGGAGCTCAGTAGCAGAGGGTTCATGCAGGTACCCCATGTGTGCCTGTGTAGTGCTGACATGCCAAGCTTTGACTCTAGTTCAGCACAAAGTTGGCACAGTGTAAGATTTAATGGCATCAAAGGAACGGGAAGAAATATGGAAATGTGGCCTACTCTCTATGCAAATGCATCGCAAGAGCTAACACAACACACAATCTCAGGCTCGAGGCTCGACGGAGTGGACGGTACAATGTGTACCGTAAACGAAACAGACGGCAGCTAGTAACGCAAACCAAAATGTTCCCATATGTAAAAACCTTACCGGATGGCTCATAACACCACCGAGAAAACCACTGGATACGGTATGCAAATGACTCGGGCTGTTGACACAGCTGGGCCTATCGTGTCAGCGTCTGTGCTGAGGCGCGCCAGGACACAGGCTGGGGACGTGACCGTCCTCGCCGCACCGTGAATAAGTGACGAGGCGGTCCCTTCAAAGCTCATTACAGCCTTTGGCTCACCAGACCAGATACACCTCACGTCTGCCCTGTGCAGATCGAATCATCAGTGACCTAGGGGCTTGTGTGGTCACTTGTCTGTGAAGACGAGGCATTGGAAGAGTGCATGCACTGAGGATGATCAGCCTGATGCTTACCATGGGGCCCCAACCGTGACAGGGACTTTGCGCAGTCAGCTCCCCTCAAGCAAGAACCAGGAAATGGCCTCTAATGCTCTGAGCGCAATGAGATCGGATATGCCACGAAAAGGAGAAAGCTCCAGGACTTATGGTCCACTGTCCTTTCATCTGGCAGCCCCTGGTGTGTGCCACAGCGGGCTGTCACAGGCAGTGTGCCTACATGGTCCAGTGGAGGGAAAGCCACAGCAAGAGGTCTAGGGAGTTGGCCAGCACAAATAAAGTGACATTTTAATATTTAACGGCATGCTTTCGCTATCGCTACAGGTGGCAGCATGAAACAACCAGCGCTCCTCGAGTAACAACGCAGTCTCACTGACAAACATCCCCTAGACTCTGTGCACCTCACAAGTCTGGGGGGGCAGTAGCAACACACGAGCACGGTAATGATCCGTCTTCTTCTCTACAGAAGAAAGACTCGTTTGAAACTGGTGATAGATGTGAATGCCTCTAAAGTTCTGAGAATCACAAAGGCGCTCCGAGTCGGCCAGCGCAGTGTGGAGGAACGGGGGAGGCGGCTGGAGACTGCAGGGAGAGGGACAGGGAGAGAGAAAGAGAGCGAAAGAGAGATGCAGAGACAGCGATAGAGAGGGGGGCATCCCCCAGCTCATTAAACAGTGTGCCTGGCTCTGCCATCTGCTGCACGCCACTTTCTTTTAGCCATCGCTCTCGTCTCCCGTTTTAGACATGGTCCATTGTTCACGGTCCCACAGAAATGGCTGGACCCATCTGTTGTTTTCCCCGTTTCTCTCGCTGTCAGTCTGACGCGCGGCCCTGATCCATCCATGGCCCTAGCACCAGAGGCTTGGGGTCAGCGCTGGGCTGACGTCCTCCAACTCGGCTGACTCTTGACCTGACTTTCACATCCACACGGCACCTACAGATACTACTGAACAGATTGGAACCACGACATAGTCACTTCACCTATTCATTCCTACTGTCTTTATCGTTCATGTGCTCATCGCCTTTCCTCTACCCAGAGGAGGAGAAGCCTGTAGGTCTCATTTTACACTGTTTAGAAAGGCTAGAAAGAGCCATAGAGATTATTCTATCCCCTTGTTCTATCAACATCCCAGTCTCAATGGCAAGTGGTTTAGGTGGGTGTGTGAGAGGAGAACACTGTGGAACACAGTCCAGAGGTGAAGGGTTGAGGATGCCCCCATCAGGCAGCCTGTCAGTGAGCCAGAGAATCTCTCTCTCTCTCTCTCTCTCTCTCTCTCTCTCTCTCTCTCTCTCTCTCTCTCTCTCTCTCTCTCTCTCCCGAGAGAGAGAAAGGCAGCCTATTGTCTGAGCTGCCAAGCCACAAGAGTTCTCCGAGCGGTGGCCACAATCTCGGCGCTACACACAGGCAATTTGCTCATCGCGCGCTATTCCCATCCACCAGAATTTCCATCCGGGGACAGAGAGGCCGCATTCATTTTCATGCTTGCATACATTAGAGAGGCTAAGGAAGGGATGTATTGTCTCGGTGAGTGTGCCAGGGGAGGTTTCAGTCTAGTAGGAGATGCCACCAAGGAGGTTCATGTAGGGTAAGGTGAATGGGCGTGAATCATCCAGTTGTCCTTGCAGTGGAGGAATGGTGAGCTGACAACAGAAAGCGCCTCACCAAACAAAATAGCTAGGAGGAAGTAGTCGAAGAGGAAGATTAACAGATTGTGCTGGAGACATGAAAGGGAAGTTTGAGAGACCGGGCAGCGGGGAAGAGGTTGAACGCTGGCTGGGCTGGTGTCTGAGGCAGATGCCAGGGCCCGGGCCACTGGGATGCCCTACGGACTTCCTGGAAAGCAGGCGGCACCAATGCCACAGCAGTGTCTTCAGCCAGCCAGGGAGGGAGAGAGGGGAGCCACAGTCCACCGGCCTGCTACTTTAATCCTGGCCTGCTCCTCCGCTCTACACAGCCACACCGGACACGACAACTGCAGCTCTCTCTTCCACGCGCAAACACACACACACACGCACGCGCACACGCACATACACACGCACAGAACAGAGGAGAGGAGAGGAGAACTTGGGAACCTGCTGAAGAGGTATGGCAATAAGTTAGATGTTGCTTTAATCCAACGCTTCATCCGTCAGTAACACAATGTGTAACATTGGGAAAATTGGAATGGTTGGAGAGCTAACATGATGGTTAACTGTTAATCCTCTGCTTGAGACTGAGGAGGATGAGGATGAGGACAGATGAAGGGAGGGGCACATAGAGAGAAGGTCGTGAGGTTAAGGGCGGACCAATGGCTTAGCAAAGGACTCCGTGCTAATGTTATGGGCTCTGAAACTAAACATAAATAATGGAGGTACAACCCCTGCGGCCATCACACCCCCTACGCCAGCCAGTGCTGTGAATAATTAATCTCCAACCACAGACATCCATTAGCACCTGCCACCGCAAACTGCTGCACACACACACACACGTACAGGAAGTGACATTTGCCTCCCCATAAATCTCTTCTTAAGTGATTGGCTCATACATGTCCTGTGTTAAAAGTATGATCTTCTATTTGGTTTCTAGTTTATTCCTTGTAAAGAGGAGTTTTAGGTCCAATCATTCACCCTTCATAGGTGTTCCTAACAGTAGAGATATGTTGGAGGGGTGTCGGTCGCCTAGGTCAAGGTGCTTCGCCTCATAATGTATCCAGGCCTGTTTTCTCAAACAGATGCCCTGGATTCAGACTAAATCAAAACACATTAAACACATCAAACACAAATGCAGGCAGATACACACATACACCCCTTATTTTTATCCCTGACTTTTGCGTGCGCAGCTAAGACTTCATGTCTTCGGACAGCCAAAGGCCGACTCTTCACAATGGATGAGTCCTTCTCTCAATCAAAGCAGGCTATAGACTGGGACACAAGAATCACCCATTCAAGAACTGCTTTAATTGAATTGTGCAATAAGAAAATATAAAAAAATCTGTCTGCAGGCACGCAGAGAAAGTTGTGAAGAAAATAACCCACTAAAGAGATTGTGAAAAAACAGACAATAACAAAATGACGGTAAATCCAAGACTTATCTAGGGCTGGGTAAAATAAAAAAAAAGATTTTCCGATTAATCCCGATTTTCATTTGGTTGATTAGCAATCGATACTTAAAAAAACTAGATCGATCTTTTAAATCAATGCTTTTACTCAGTAAACACGTGTAGAGACGTTAAAGTGTTAAGGCACTCAATGAGTCCGTCAAATTGTGTGCGACAAGGCGGAGGAATATTGATTCCAAGGTAAAGCAGCCCGCGCATATGTGGACTGAGGGCGGCCAGCCTACTTTCGTTTTGTTTCCTGTGGGAAGAAATCGCACGGAAGTTAATGAACCTCCAAAGACGAAAATAGTTTGTTGTTTTCACCAATGTGTCATAGTCGGATTCGTGAGAACAGCGGAGGGGATACAGTAATCTGATGTTCAGAATAATTCTAAACTATTAATAACTAGGCCTAACTATTAATCAACTATTCCATTTGTATAAAACTATGTCATGTATGGATTCTGCTATTAACTTGGTTATTGTTTTGATACAAAGATTTTTTATTTATTTGAGGCCAACAATACATAGGCTAGTATGTAATATAAAAATATTAATACTACTATACTTGGATACATGTAATACTATTGTATGGTAAATTTGCCTTGCAAAAGCTTGTGTAAAAAAAGAGCCTCTTTATGTTAAGTTTGTTTGTTTTTATATGTATAAAATGTAATTTAAAATAATGCAGTCCTCCTGTTAAATAGGGCCCCTATTATAGGGGTTTATGTAAATGGAGGACAGGGAAGGAATATACACTATTTTCGATTCCAAAGCAATGTGATGTATCAGTGTGGATATTTATACTGCTTAAACAAAACGTCATGCTTTGAGCCCAGTTTCTGACGTGTAAGGAGTGATTTAGGGACTCTGTTTATAAAGCCTTGCACACTCTCGTGAGTTCAGCAGCACCATAGCCTGGGGATAGGGGGTGTGGCACTGAGCAGTGTGCACCAACCTAAATATCTAGTGGCCCTTTGATGTCTAAGCTGGTGGAACCATGCAGTGCAGTAGGCTTAGTAAAGCCAAGGCCGCAGGCAAAGCTTTGAGGTATGATACAATCACACTGCAAACCCAAAATCTTTCCCATGCAGAACCTGCAGACAGTATTATGTTAGCTGGTGGTAAAGATTGGTGTGGTAGGATGTCAGAGTCAGTGACTCGGATTAGGCTGACAGCCGGAGAAACACAAAAGTCTCCTAGTGCAGCAACTCAGCTAGCGGGGAGAATAGCAGGCTGTGGCATGGAGCCATTGGCCAGCAGCTGGATGCAGGCTAACCTTGAACCCTTTGGAGTCTGTTCCAAGTCCACGACTATATTACCAAAGCCGATCATCAAATGAAACATTGTGATACATAATGTAAAACATTCAAACAATGTTAAGATACATATTCTAGAGAAACTTGAAACGGCTTGCCCCGTTTCCCTCTAAATGGACCTATAGGGCCTGGTCAGAGAGGCTCAAAAAGCTGCTCAACAGAAGCCTATGTGGGTTTGTATGGCAGTGTGTGTTGACAGAGAGAGGGAAGTAGTTAAACTTTTACCTCATAGCAATAGCATTTAGGCTACACAATTGAAACCCAAGTGTAAGTGATAGGAACTGACTGCGTTTTGTATGGAGGTATCAATTAGGCTGGCAAATCACAAGTGACGTGCACACTTTGTCACGTTTGTAACCCATGGCAACTTTCGACTCCCCACTTCTAGTGTTGGCCCGATAATTAACAGTGTATAAAGTTTCTACTTGTTTGAATTTTTACACCAATGTTCTACACTGTTTGGTCTATAAAACGTTCAAATATCCAACACCAAACAACTACTTTGTAATCGCTGCCAAAAGGTTCCTATTGTTTAAAAGATTAAATAATAACCCTACTTCCTAAATCGATCAGGCAGAAATTATTTTTAGACACAAGAAAGAGAAGAAGAGGCACACTGCATCGAACAAAACGATGAAAATACAGTAGCATAAAGTGGCAGCCAGTAATATGCTAGTAATGTATTGTGAGTACTTTTACAACATGGACGTCGTTTTTGCTACATTGTAGAGCTTAGCAAACCCCACAACAAGTGAATGGTTTGGCTGTATGACAAAAATAGCACCGACAGACTTTCTCAGCATAAAAGGGTTAATAGATGATGCAAGATCTATCCATCTGCAAAGACGCCAGTGACACCAAATTGAATGGTACATTCAAAACAAAATACTAAATGGACTTCGTACTATAGTAGTAGGCCTACATTTGGATCTGCATTGACAAAGTGACAGACTAACATCTATGACTGCTAATGTCAGACGGATACGCAAGTTCAAGAAAGCTATATTACATTGATTGATTTTAAAACAAATCTGTTTGTTAGGATATGAAGGTAGGTATCAACTTCCTCACTGAGACAGAAATGTTTATGTGTTTCAGCCTGTACACCATCTAGGCTTACCTTAATTAAACAAGTATACTAACCCAACACATACTTCAACCCGGTAAAGTGACTGTTAGTCGTTAAAATACGGTTAGGTGTCAGATAACCAGAGCCTTTGATGATCCCTTGGATTAATGTCAGACAGAGTTTCTTCCATCTGAGGACCTCTCTACAATCTAGTAGAGGTTACTTGTTCTACAGTTTTGTGTCAGTACCATCAAAAACATTGATATCTTTAATTTAAGGTGAAAAGTAGCAGAGTCTGGATAACTCCATAGGGAACACCGTTCCCCCAATTCTAAGAACACATTACAAAGCAAGAACCTTTAAATCTGCCTCAATCTGCCTATTACTAAAGTCATGTAATCCCCAGTATCAAAAGACTTTGATAAGTAAATGAACGAGGAACTGTTGTTTTATATCATAAAGAGAGCCTGTTATGTCATTTACAACAACATGATATACTTCCTGTTTCCATCTAATAAATCACAGAGAAATCCATCTAGCACACAGGTAAAGTACGGTCAGGGAAAGTGGCGTACGGGGAATGTCCCAGGTCTAAAGAACAGCCTGGCATATGTCCCATGCTGAATCTTTACTCCTGCTTTACTGGAGACCACAGGGCTAGACAAGACCCTTAAATACAACATACAAGTGAATTGTTTTCAACCAAATGTTTGTCCTGTCTAAAGTAGTAAATGTTGCCAAACAACCAACAATTACTCTCAATCTAGTTGACCAGGGAGACAACAGCTCTCGACCCATGCTGTTTTACATTGCTCCAGTCAGAGGAGGAAGTGACCTTTCCATTGAACCGTATTTATATTCAACTTATTAAATTAAATCGGCCACAACAAAGACAAAACCCTGACTGGTGCCTTCAGAATCTGAAATTTAAACAATCACCCCACACATGGCTCTTTAGGTTAGTTAAGCCAGCAGACACAGTGGTACAGTTTGTGAACCCTAGGTTGATTGATGTCTTACATTAAGAAATGTAATTCTCCCGAGTAGTGCCATGAAATTGAATTGAAATCATATCCTCCAAATGGTCATAAAACAAAAAAATTCTTTTTATGTTGCAGGTGTTACAATACGCCACCAAAGAGCACACAAGAACCCTTACGTTTCCCAAAATGACTTGCAAGCAGGGAGTTTCTATGTTCGAGTCTCTCAGATCTGCCCTTCATTAAAGACACACTTGTTACACTCACATGGCCTGTCGAGCAGACATCAGAGCACGGGCTGCATGGCCCACTCGAGTAGCAGCCTGCCTGGCCAGCCGCTGCCCAGATGGAGCCGACTCACTGTGTTTGTGACCAAGAAGGCAGCCACAATGCCTCTATTCTGTTGGGCGCCTGGAGGGGAGACAGCCTGTGGGGCCCAGCACAGCTCAGTGGCTTCTTAATGGAAATAAAGACAAGAGAGCAAGACGGAGGAAGAACTAGCGTAGCTCTGTTACGATTGGAAAGTGCAAAACATTGCCATGAATCAAGGTGGGTTTATCAAAGTCTAGTTGTATTTTTTAAATGAAACCAATGCCACAAAAGACTGGTTCGAATGTGTAGGACAGGGACATTGCACATGCTTAAAACATGTGAATGAGAAGATAGTGTAGAGTCTGAGAAGCCATTAGGCTTAGGCTACTTCCCTGCTGAGAGTCTAAGCCAAGCTCAGCATAAGATAGTAGACAATTACAGTCCAATTCCTCATTACCCCCAAGAACCAAGGGTAAAAACACTGCTGAAACCATAAAATAGCACAGATAAGCTGACAACTGATAAATCTGGTCTTTTGCGAGTTGGTCTGTTGGGAGACTATTTCAATCCAAATGTCAGTCATTTGATCCTGGAAAGAACATTGATGCGGTCTATTGACAGTGTGCCGATAGTACACTGTAGGTGCCTTGTTGTGAGGGTCAGTGTTTACATGCGAGTTGGGACCTGTTCTCACTGGGCCTTGAGGCATCAGGCGGACACCCAACATAGTGGTAGGTAAGTCTTAAGAAACACCTAACATATGGATCCCCAACATGTTGCTGTCTGGCTCACTAAATTCCCCAGGGGATAATGGGTGTGCCCCCCCACCTCCCACCACAAATCTTGTTAACAGATTGCTCTAATGAAACAGAGCATGCTACATTAAGAACGTATTTGAGCACAAATAAGTTGCATGGGTACAACACAACAAGAAAAAAAGGATAAGATGTGACTAGATCAAAATCTGGACGCACAGAAACACAGTATGTATCCCGTGCTGTGTAATGTCATTAAAAATACTCATAGGTTATCTCAACACTGTAGATTGGAACATATGGAAATATAAAAGCAAAGTGTCAGATTAAGAAAAGCTCAAAAGAGCATGAATGTATGCCTAAATTGCAGAGGTTGTGCAAAATATAAAATCTGAACATATAATTTAAAAATGATGTCAGTTGCCCCATCATATCAATTGGTTGAGCGCTGCAGTACGAGTCGAGACTAAGGAACGCAGATGCGGTGGCTACACACAGGCTAGCACTAATTTGTAACATAATTATACATAAAATCTGAAAAAGTATTAAAGATAATGGGCGAAAACACAATCCTTGAATATATAGAGAAAAATATTATACATTGTTAAATGATACATTTTAAGAACAATTAGTCAGCAGCGTTCCTTTGCAAAAAATATTGCAGTACCACAGCGCGAGACGAAACACTGCTTGAGTGTGCACTGTTGCAACTCACCGTAATATATAGCGTTATGTTGATCAGATGTTGTCAACGAAGCAGATCCATTTGAATGATATCTATAATTAGCAGCATCTAGCTTCTTTCTCGTTGGAATATAGCAATCCGAAAATCTGTCTTGTAAGGATCGTAGTTTTTGTATAGAAAGCTCCTCAAGGCCTGTTAGAAGAGGAAATGGTCTCCACTCCGTTGAATAGCACACGCATGCGCATGTCTAAGTTGCTAAATGTCAATGGATCGTGTGCTCGGAGCACAGCCTTGTGGCCAAGAGAAGTTAACGAAATGATTAATTATACATATACTATATGTATATTAATTATGTTGTTGTGGAACATTGCACGTCGGCTACAGGTGAACATTCGATTATAAAGTCCTAAAACATGGATAAGGTTTTGGAAAACAATGTCTTGATTTAAACAAGCAGAATTTTGCTGCATGTAGCCTAGTATGTTGGACCTGCAAAAATATTGCAACTAGGCAACGTTTGCAACTAGGCAACTAGGCTAAATACACATGATAATCATTTCAATATACACAGCATAGGATGTTATAATATCCTTTATGTCATACTCCAAGAGGAGCACTTCAAAAGAGAATTTTATGGAATGGACTTGGTTTGAGAGCAGATATGTCATTGGGGTTTTCAAGTGGACACCCTCCATCCCGGATGTTTCTTAATTTGAGCCCACGACACCTCCAGAAGGCTTAACGGTGAGCAATGACGTCTCAGAGCCACTATATCCGCTCTCGGCACAGCCAGATATAAAAAAAAATTTAAAAAAAAATACAAAAAAGTTTATTGAACCGAGAGATTTCCCGATACCTGTCCTTATTACCTATTCCTGCAGGCACAAAGGTAAGTCTCACAGAAATCTACAATGTGTAGCCTAGGGTTGTGTTTTTTTTCTTTCTGTGAAGCCGTTGGATTCTGTTTTACTGTTTTTGTTGGTTGAGAGGAGGAGGAAAGCATCCTTAATATGCCCAATTGTATGCAAAAATAAAACAACTTGAATTTGCGAATAAGATAACACTTTTTAAAATTGTTGCTTCACTTCAGCTTGTACTTGGAGCCTTGCATCTAAACAAATTGGAGAGCAAGTAGACTTAGCATTTAAATGACTCTCTGACATACTTATTATTATTACGCTATAGCATATATATGCATATTACAGTACAGTCCATTTCACATGTGTGGGTCTCAGGCCTCGCTCTCTGTGTAGTATAAGCCTATAAACTGCAAGCAGACAGGAAAGTCTTCTGATCTATTTATTATAAGCCATCAAACCCAGCAGGAATAAGGCAATGTTGTTTTGTTCGGTCAAT
The DNA here is from genome assembly GCA_026901105.3 of Galaxias olidus. Classification (NCBI taxonomy): domain Eukaryota; kingdom Metazoa; phylum Chordata; class Actinopteri; order Galaxiiformes; family Galaxiidae; genus Galaxias; species Galaxias olidus. The sequence continues at coordinate 86,077 of JAPMUY010003448.1, forward strand.
GGCCTGATGTCACAATGCTTAAATGTTTAAGATTGCCCAATCCTGGAAAACGAGTTGCCTTACTACTGCATGTGATGACGAAGAGGTCAAATATGAAGCCGTGGAGCTGGAGTATTACTATTCTGAGTGTAAGGAGATGACAAACTTGCAGTCAAAAGTTGAAATATAAAGCAACAAATAAAACAACTGGATGGTAGACTCTCCGCTTTTCATCTGCAAGAAACCGAGGAGGCCTAGAGAAAGGGTCTGTTCTCAACTGCATGCAACAGGCCACAATTTTAACACATATGCGGTGTTTGCTTGACCGCTTCAGCCACTGTGTCGTGCAACGGCCTGTTGTTCAGAAGACTCTTTTAATGATGGCCCAAACACTGATTATCAGGTGAACCGGGGCCACTTGCACTGTAGCTCAAGGAGCCTAGAAAAAGGTTGCACCCAAACTGCAGTCCTAAGGATTTCTGTTTGGTACACTTCCAAAAGGGGGCATTGTTGTCACAATGTATGACTGTTCACGCTAACCATGCAATTTATTTTACTGATACAAGATCTCTAAAGCTGTAATTATTGCTTCCAAGAGGGTGAGCTTGTCGGTGATGAACCTGAGCATCCTTACAAAGTTGGACAGGAACGTAATGGCCTTCAACTAGTAACTGGCAAGATTTTGATCTGATGCCATTAGACCCTGGACATTGGGGTACTCAACTACATGGGACTCTAGACAGTTTAAAATGATTCATAATCTCGCACCCCCTCCGTTTAAAGAGTGCATGACCTATCTGTTCAGTGGCAGTGTCAGTTGGGCTAGACTAGAGCAGTGGTTCCCAATCCAGTCCTCAAGTACCTCCAGCCATGCCAGGAATTGGATCTTCCCTAGTGCCAGCACACCTGGTGCAATTAGTCAAGGCCTTGCTGTATGTGACTAATTACACCAGGTGTGTTAGAAACTCTAAAGATAAAATACTTGGAATGGCTGGGAGTACTTGAGGACTGGATTGGGAACCACTGGACTAGAGCATCTACTATAGGTGACTTGGTACCGCAGTTCAGAAAGATACCCTTTGGTCGATCTGCTTTCTTGGTTAAAGTAGTGGGGAAGTGGAATTCCATACCCACAAACATTAAAAACTCATTAGGCTTTGCAGTGTTTAAAGATAGCAACCTCAAGCTTCGACTAAAGTCAGTACAAATGTGTCACCAACAATGATTGTCTAGTATTCATTGTATGTAACATTCGGATATTATCTATTTTGCATTGATGGATTTTTATGTATTGTTTGTGTATGTTTTAAGTAGTGTTTTTGCTTTCTGTGATTGTCTTTTGTCTACCTGCCCAGGGACGATCATATACATGAACTGCCAGCTGAGTCTGGTGCAATTACTTTTAAATTGTGCGCTGTCCCTGTAAAAATAAACAATAACATAAAATAAGTAATTAAAAGTCACTGCCGTAACCAAAGTTGGAGTCCTACACTATAAAGCAGAATCACATTTTCATCCCACAGTTCTGCATGTCTTACAGACTATATCACAATTTTTTATCAGAAATGCTTTAATGACAAATAGCAGCAATAATGGAGCACAGAATGTGCATAATTATAGAAATATGTCTTGCATTACAACTGTAGACCAGCTTACACTGGACAGATATCAAAATAACAGAAATGTATTTACCAAGTTCTTGGGAAATCCATCTGTTTTTCTTACCCAGACCCAAACTATGTTGTAGATACAGTTAGAGCTCCACTATCTAACGCTTCATGTGATTAGGGTTAATAATACATTTACTTATGTAATACTTTTCTTTACAAAGTTACAAGGGATTTATCAACGAGACAGCAGTTTATACAATTAAAAGCAGTGTAGACAATAGGTATAACACATGAAATAACACAATGGAAAAAAAAGATTTATAAAATAAAAAAGGATAAAATTATGCTCATACAGGTGGGTCTTCAGAATGAATCCATAAAATAGGAATTGGCCAACTGTGTGTTTATAGGAAGGCTGTTCCAAAGTCTAGGTTATCTATTGGGAAAAGGTTTAACCCCTAGTTTTGAGTCTAGTCTTTGGAATATTTAGCCACGCTTTGTCAGGTGATCTGATGTTTTTGCTCACACACTTTGCTCCGTGATGTAACTATGGGCTGAACCATATCTGGTTGTGCATCTCCAAGTATAATCTAGAGGTAGGAAGTAGGAATTGGTAAAAAAATATAAAATAAAATAAAAATAAAAAAACTTTATTTACTCGAGGTTCGAACACAAGATACGGCAATCACCCTTAGATTTATAGTACCAGGTTTTACATTATGTAGTAAGAAACCAAACATGGTTTAGGATTAGGGGATCTCGAGCTATTGTTAAGTAGCAGAAAATGTTATGACCTCCATATTTTGATGATTACACATCATTGTCTATTGGTAGAAGGCAATAATCAGCACTTACACACCGTGACACTAAGGTCAATGGTTCAAGAGTGTCATGAGGATTAGGACCTCTGAAACAGTACACCTCTCCAATTAAGTAAGCTGCACTCTTTGAATTGACAGTGGTGTTACTATACACTTCAAAATACAGGCTTTCATGTGCAAATAAAGCAAGTATAAATAAGAGATAAAAAGGAAACAGCCTGTCAGACATTGTGTTACATTAGAATGTTGTGGTGCCTGATGGGGGTTAAGATTAACTTTTAAGATATATTACGTTCTTTATCTTCTCTGTCTCTGGTTAGAAGGATCTTTTTACCTCAATACAGGAAGTCCATTGCAACCAGACAAAAGCAATGAAAAAACTTTGAAACTGGCACAAAAACGAGGTTACAGGTGTCTTGGTTGCTGTTACGGTTGTTCAGGCAGTTGTCTGAAGAGTAAGTGATAATAACATGACTAACTGGTTACTACAAAAATACCGTTCAGTTTCAACCTGTGATTAGGATTGATGCCAAGATTACATCTGCCACCCTCAACAGATGCTCATATGTTCAACTCATAACACATGCACATGGGAAGGCCACAGGAAGAGAGGCCTGGACATTTTGAAATGGTTAGTACGGGATAGTGGCTACCTGGAAAACCTGGAAGAAAGTAGAATGACGAGTATAAACTTCCCAGATGAGGGACAAACATACTCATGCATGTGTCCACTCAAACACACACTAACCCAGAGAGGTGAGTTTGTGTATAATTAGCACACATCCTCACGCAAGGAGCCTTTTTCTTTTGGGAAAACTGCTTCCCCTGACCTGATCTCTTTCCCATCACAAGAGATTCCCGTTTTCATTTCTCATTTGTCTGCTGTCCATGCCAACAAAAGCAGATTGGCAGCCTTTTTAAAACATGACAAACACAAAGCAGCCACACTGAGACGCCTCTTCCCCACAGAGCAGAGTTCACACGAACCACTTCATTCATCCTGATCATCTCCCCAAAATATTTAGAACTGGGGCGGGGCTGGACCCTTCTGATACACCACCGGATACCATGCAGTCAAAATATTTCCTCCTATCACAAAGGGGGACACACATCTGAGGTGAATGTTAAATAAATGAACACCTGTTCTCGTGTCCAAACTATTACAGTGGGGAAGATGGAGGGAACATTTTTAAAATTAAATAGGGGGCTATGGGCCAAACTCTTTTCCCAGGGTTTTGCTTCTGTAGCAGATATTGCCATTAGCTCCTTCATGGGATGCAAGGGGGCTTTCAAGAGCGCGGACTAATCTCAACTTACAATTAATGGCAAATTACACAAGGTAATCAAAGTGGAGCTGGGGGAACTGCTAGGGATCCTTTGGATAGTAAAGCCACTGGGAGACAATTAAGACCTTAATGTCCTCTTGAAATATTTAACCTGGATACTAAGCGCTCAACAGGATTGTTGCGTGCGCACTCTCACACACACACACCTGCAAAGGTTGCACGCACAAAAAAAACCACAGCACGCAACACATGCAAGGTGACACATAACCACTCCAAAACAGACGATGTCGTGCCTGACTGAAATTAACCTTATCTCTTGGCTATCTCCTCCCACCATTCTTTTATCGGCACAGTACAAAGACAGGTAATATGTTACACTGGGTAGGAGAAACCTGGGCCGTGTCGTTCCTCGTCCAATCAGGCAAGCGCTAACCATGGTAAAGTCAACTGCTCCTTGTCATGCAACCTCGCGTCCAGAGAGCCAAACACAGGAGGAGGTGGGAGTTGCACTATGCACTGATTGCTTGGCGGCCATCCCACCAGGTGTGCTTAAATATTTCTAGTGCTGCAGCTGAACTCCCCTGCCTCTTCTATCAAACCATTACAAGGAGTTCTGCCTCTCTCGCTTTCTCTCACATTCTCTCTCCTTCTCTATCCTTCTCTCTCTCTTTCTCTTTATTTCTCACTCGCTCTCGCAGACATACAAACACCCACACACCCAGTTTACAAAGTGGTGTGAACACACGCAATGTTCAACCTGCTAAACTAGGTAGCTAAGAGGAGCACTCAGCGGTAGTAAAATAAACTGAGCTGGAAGCAATTCTTCAAGCATGACAGGGAGAGCGACGGGCTGAAACCAATCGTGCTGGATGAAGGCCAAGAATGATTAGGGCTGGCCAGTGGCAGAAAGCACAGCAGGGAGGAAGGGTTTCATCAGCCTAAGAATCCCCATTCTGCTCAGTACCATACGAGGGGCTTTACCCCCCAGGCCCACTTCATCACCGCTCAACAAATTCATAAAGATGAATGCAGGCCAGATGATTGGTAAGTTACACATGCAATGAATGAATAAAATATACTCAGCCCACTATACATATTGAACACACAGTTTTCCGTCTCTTCACTGCAAGCACGGGCCCGATGAGACTTTGACAGCAACCAAGCACTGCATGTAGAGAAGAACAATGGCATAACTTACATTACCAATGACCTTTACCCTTACCCACCCCGCGCCACACACCCGTTTCCCCGTGTTTGTGCAGTCGGAACATTACGGCAACGGCAACCTTTGTTATTTCTAGGAAGAACTCTTTTTTTTGTTGTTGATTTAAACGTTTATAGTGCCCTGGCATAGATTCTAGGTCACTGGGGTTTGTTCCTGTTGGAAAGGTGCTGTTTATGTAAAGCTTCAGGGCGGCCCGCTAATTACAGAGTAGAGAGGATGGGGATTAAGATGACAGCATTCAGACGAAGACCTGCCCTTCCAGAAAGAGTAGGCTCAGCTTCAGCATTGCCACCCCCAGCGGCACCAAGAACCTGGCTGGCACTACTGGTCTATGTGGGAAATGAATAGAAGAACTAACTCTACTCGGGTCTCTGAGATATTTTTGGCTTTAGGAAACACCTTTCTTTCAGTTGGTGGCGACGGTGTTGCTATCCTTCTTTCTATGTGTGCATGCACATTGTCTCTTAAGTGAGCCTTATCTGGCTGCCAAGTTGACAGTGTCAACACAACTCCCTCAATAGATTTGAATAGTTTTGCCCATTCGATAGGGATATAGGACACTGCTCCTGCACGCCTCTCACTTCTAAGCATTATGTAACACAATCCAAAGGTTGTAGATGAGTAAGAGAGTGGCTCCTTTTTGCAGGGCCAGCACATTCATGGTGCGGTGCAGGTGGCTCGACTTTGTTCAACGTTGTGCTAAACAGAAAGAAAGTCGGTTCCCAGCTAGACAGCCTCTGACGAGGCTCCTCTCTGGCTTATTAGAGTGCAGTTAGACGAATGCAGGGATTTTTCATCACTCAAAAAAAAAAGCTATAGGCCTATGTAGTGGAAATTATTAACTTTATTCAAGGAACACATTATCATATCATATTCAATGTGAAATAACCAAACAGCCATTACAGCATACGGTGCCAACACTTAGTGATGAAATTAAATTATTACTCCAAGGCAATTGGATGATAATGGTTTTTACTCTACATATATGTATTTTATTAATTTCCCCAATCATACGTGACTCGAACCAAATACTGTAAAAAACAAACAAAAAACCCCCTGTAAGATCACTTGGCACATTCCACTATTTGAGGGAAAAACAAACATAAGACTGTGAATGAATGGTGAGGTAGCCAGTTCCTGTAGGCTATGAGTACATGATGGGTGTGTCTGTCCTGGGGGAGATGACGGCAGTGATTACAGTAAGCGGCAGGCTGCCATGTAAGCAGGCAGCCTCCTCACCTCGGGCCATGGGCCCATATCCGCCAATCTCAGAATGATGGGCTTGACTGAAATACCCAAAATGTGGGTCCTTTGTTTATTTTTGGGCCTATTTTTGGATTGGAACATAATGAGTCAACCCTCTGCTTAAACCTATTAGCACAAGTCTGATGCAAGGGATTCACAACGTGATATAATACACCACATTATTCACTTGCATTTGAAGGGTTTCCTCTCACCTGGACAGTGGCCTTTGTTGCAGAGGTCAGAAACAGTAATCTGTCAATACACAGGGTTGGTCTCCAAAATATTTTTAGAATGACATTAACATTCTGCTGTCCATTTATGTGACTGCTCCAAGACCATGCTCTAGTTATATGGCAAATGCTAAGGTCAGTTTTAGAGAATCATGTGCCCTTGTCACATAGGACAATGTTTTACTCGGGTCTAAGTCTGTGTCTTGGCCCTGTTTGGTGCCACCTGTCAAACACAACTAATCTCTGTTTTTTTTTTACCAGGCCTCGAATGCCTCTCTACTGGTAAAGGACAGTCAGATCTGCAAGACAAGACATATCCGGTACATGATAATAATGACATCCTCTAGAAAAAGAGGATATGTTGGCTTTCAGGAATGACGAGGCCTCATTATGTAACAGCGTAATTAGACTATTAGTTCATTTATTTCTGATCCCTATTTCCCTCTGTCAACTTTGTATTGGTTCAAAGACACCTGCATTGATTTTCAGTCAATATGTCCACTGATTCCAGTTCACAATATTATATTCAATACAAGTCTAAAATTTCCATAATATTTTATCACTTCATACCCTTTTACTTGTATCACATATTGAGTCATTGTGTCAAGCAAAAAATTATAATCGGACGCTTGATGATGATATTTTAGATAGCTTATTGAGAGTAGGACTCTGCACCGTTTACATACACACTATACACAAATAAAACAAAACCAAAAAGAACCAAGATGAGAACAAAAAAAAAACTGGAAAAACCTGGTGTTCAGCCCTAACCGTGCAAAGCTCTCACGCTAACCTTGAGAGAGAGCGAGAGAGAGAGAGAGGCAGGCACAGTCGCACGCGAGTGTCACTGTGACAGTTTGGGTTTTTGGGCTCTCACGCAAGACACACTCTAGTCTGCAACTCTTTGCCGTGTAACTTTCACACTGCTAATGAAAAATCACCCATCAAACAAAGGCTTAGAGCTTACAGCTACTGTAAATCACAATGTGCACTGGTAACCAACCTAAAGTGAAAATAAAGATGATTTACAGGTCAGCTCAACACTTCAACAATATTATGCAACAAAAAGAGGATGTGAATATTGCATGAAAGTTATTATCATATAAGTATAAGTGAACTAAGAGTCTTAATTGATCCTTAATTTAACTTTTTTTTTAATATCTGGCAGTGCCGAGAGCGGATATAGAGGGGGGTGACTGAGACATCATTGCTCACCATTAAGCCTTCTGGAGGTGTCGTGGGCTCAAATTAACCAAACATCCGGGATGGAGGGTGCCCACTTAAAAACCCCAATGACATATCTGCTCCCAACCCAAGTCCACACCAAGTTACATTTATGACTGGTAAGGACAACTACAGAAAGATACTTATGGTTGACAAAGCATGACTGATCAATTGATTATGTAAATGTTGTAGACCCAATGCTTTTCAGGAAGAAAAAAAATCACCTTTGCTCAGATCAGCAAGATAACGTTTGATGAGGAGATGGGCTTGAGTGACAACTTTCTGTGACAGTGTGTGAGAATAATCCACATGGGAGGGAAATGGGTTCACATGCAAGGTAAGACTTACAGAAGGAAAACATGATCAGTCAGCTGCAAACCCCTCCGTGTCAAACAATCCAATCAAGAACAGGAAGGAAGTGCTGCAGCTAGGCCATGACTGACGCGAGCATAAGCACAGCGATCAACAAAGCTATGTACGTGACTTAACTTCTAGTCTTAGACTACTAGATATGGATGTTTTTACAGAGCAGAATTAAATCCACTTTTAAATAGCCCTTGTAATGAGGTTTATTTGGGAATAAAAGGCATTGCTTTAAGGACATTCTACATATCATTTAGAAAGAAGCCTGTTTCTGCTTTCTGGTTTCCCATCCTCTGTAAAAACAATATATTTTTGATTAATTTACAAGCATTTTTTTAATAAAAAGCCTTGACATTGCACAAGCAGTTGTCCCACCTTCCCTTGTTTTCCTACTGGGTCTACTTCAGAGCATGGCATTGCGTGTGAAAGGGTCAGCCCCACCCGGCCACTCAGCACTTTGGCCTCATGTAGTTTTTGCATTAGATCCTTGGCCACCGGCCTAAGAGTTTGGAGATTAAAATAAAAGTCAAAGGTAAACAGAGCTTCCACAATTGATATCGCCTGGCCTTCCAAGAAACTGGGACAACACGGCTTCCTGTGGGGGGGCTTGTTTCCTGTGCCGTCGGAGTGAGTGAGGAGGGAGAGAGGGAGGACAGAAGTAAGGCACAGAAGCCAAGCCTTGCATAACCTCCACTTTAGGTGCAGACATAGCAAAGGGGGTGGGGTGGGGGGGTGGGTAGGGTAGGAGGAGGGGGGGGCTGAGTGTTTATTGATCTTAGTCACACACATATTGTAAAGAGGAACTTTGGTACAGGACTTTAGCACGCTATGGGAAAGGACACCAGTTCATGGGACAATGTATTACTAAATATCTTGCAAAATGCATATTCATGATACAAATACATTTTTGTTCGCAAATTGCAGGGAACTGATGGTTGGTTATGTAGTTAAATCAACAGGACCTATATATGTGCTATGTGGGATGTTAAAATTATGTCATTGCATTCTTTTCTTAACGCCATGCATATATCTCTTGACATGTACCTTTTTTTTAGATTAGATACTGTATTTTTATCACTAAAACAGATTATGACCCTAAATAGCCCGAAAGCATATAACGGGCTATGCCAAAGGAGGACAAATAAGAGGAGGATTCAAATTACTTTCAATTTATGGTAACTGGAGTAATTACAAAAAATAACTGTATCGTAGATGTAAGTGAAAAAAACTCATGTATGTCAAAAAGTTATTAATGGTATAATTCATGTAATATTCAATATACTAGGGAGTGCTGGTGTGGTTGGGTTGCTCAAGCAACAGCAATATAGATGGACAATCTCATCAAAGACTTCTAGTACCCCACATTTATATCTGAACTTTCCTAAATAAGTCAACCTCCTAATTGTCATTGCTGGACATGATTATATCAGTGTCAGGTAAGTCTTGAACTAACGAGACGGAAAGTTATTAGCCTTATTTTACAGTTAAACTCATTACTCACTTGTATTAATGGGACATGAAGGGCAGCAAAATCTTGAAACGGGGGTGGCAGTGGCCTTTTGGCTAGAGCTACTGGACACTCTTTTGACTTTGAGGATGACAGGAGGTGAAAAGTCAAGGGAACAATAGTTGCTGAGGTACTGAATGCTAGCTGGCATCAAATAGCAGATTCTGTCCTTTAGCAAGTCACTTATCTCCTGAACTGTTCCAGTGGACAATACTTTACTCAGAGTTCTCCGCAAGAGTTCAACAGATTTGGAACATTTGCTGCATGGGTCATAGCATCACTAATTTAGCTATTATTTTTGACCCTGTCGTTTGGCCCCCCACACACTAATTCGAATCACGGTGGCTCAGTGGGTAGCACTGTTGCCTCACAGCAAGAAGGTCCTGGGTTCAATCCCCACCTGACCAAGGGTCTTTCTGTGTGGAGTTTGTGTGTTCTCCCTGTGTTTGCGTGGGTTTCCACCGGGTACTCTGGTTTCCTCCCACAGTCCAAAAAACATGCAGGTTAATTGGTGACTAAATTGTCCATAGGTGTGAATGTGAGTTGTTGTCTGTCCCTATGTGTAGGCCTCTCGCCCTGTGTCGGCTGGGATAGCCTCCAGCAACCCCCCCCCCCCCCCCCCTGTGACCCTGCTTAGGATAAGCGGTATAGCTTCTCTGTGTGCCTTTTCTCTGTGCCTACTAAATAAAGCTTTTGTGTGGCCTTCAGAATGTCTTAATTGTTTAGAGGTTTCAGGCAAATTGTAAATTAGAATTGGTGACCTAGATCACGTAAAGTGGTAACTACATTGTACAAAGTTGTGCATGCTTTACAAAAAAAACTCCCAATCCTTGTTAGAAAACATAATTTTGGTTTATTTCCTGTGATTTACAAAAACAATGTAGTATGAACTGCAGAAGAGTAGTATAAAAGCCCTTCATTTAACCTAAAAGTAAATTAGAAAATCGAATACAAAATATAACATTTAAAGCCATTACCTATTTCAAAAGGTTATAGCCCCCACACAAAGTAAACTAAGAATTGATGGAGAAATTGTATCGCTTTGAAATTGGAAAAGCCCAAATGGGAAAGTTACATTATGTAAAGTACAAACACTTAAATACACGGTGTAGACATTTCTACACACACCTCACATTTTGGGATACATACAGCTTTAGTGTCTTACGTACATTTACATTTGACATCTTCATCCCTGGAATTAGCTTTGATTTTGTAAAAGCAGAACACTGTCATGGTTCTTTGACCACCTGAAAATGACTCAGCTTTAGAGGAAGTTGCTTATTGATCAGAGCCTGTATCATTCCCAACATGGAATGTTTTATATTCACAGCCCTGATAATTCTTGCGTACACCCCCAGTGTGTGATCTAATACACAAGCTAGAACTGGAGGGGGAGGGTTAAGCAGTTTTACCGGCAGGTATAATGAGATTGACAGCCCGTTTTGTTGTAGACACAGCTACTCAATATAAGATTCAACTCATTCGCCATCTGTCAACATGCCCATCTCATATTAACAGTGCATAGATTCTACATTTTCTACCCATTTTTGCTATTTCAGTGGCCTTTTCCCATATCAGATGGAGTCTCTGATTCTTTGTTAATGAAAGTTACAACTCACTGATACAAAACTAGACTTAAAACATCTAAGTCACTTTTTTTGGGATACTTATGGACTTCACTCCTGCACACATTCTCGCATGCTAGCTCGCAGCTGGCACCTTTTGTGTTTCATGGTGAGACCATACTCTGGAGTCATGTCCAGTGGCTGTCCAGGAATCCCGTAGAATTGTATCTTCTGAAGAAGAATAGCCAGGAAAAGGAAGACTTCATTCCGTGCAATGGCCTCACCAATGCAGCGTCGCTTGCCCTGGCCAAAGACGAGTACTTTCTCCCCCTCTAACTTGTTGACTTCAGAGCCATCAGCACTAAGGAAGCGGTCTAGGTTGAAGCATGAAGGGTCCTTCCACAACTCACTGAAATGAATGAAGGATGCAAAAAAAAAAAGATCACAAGGAGTTGTACAACAAAAGCTTCAAAATTTCACACAAATCAAAGTCCTACTTACGGGTCATGATTGACCTGCCACTGGTTGATGAAGACACAAGTGTTCTTTGGGATGTAGTAGCCATTGAGTGAGGTGTCTCGTGTGGCACTAAATAGAAAAAAGTAATTAATTGATGCTATTTATTCACATAATACCCTATACATCTTCAGTTTTGTCCAGATGAAACTCACCAGTGTGGGATGGTAAATGGGAGGAAGGATGAGTGACGGAAGATCTCTAGGATAAATGCCTCCAGAACTGGCAAGTTGGATTTGTCAGTGAGGCGAGGAGTACGATCCATTCCTACCTTGTTCTCTGTAGGGAGGGAAAGCACATTATAGCACTGTTCGATGTTTCTGTTGTGGTTTGTGTGTATGTGCGTTTGTGTATCTTTGTATGTGTGCGTACGTATTCAGGCATTGATTTACTCACTTATTTCTTGATAAAGCCTTTCCTGGGTCTCTGGATAAGCCACTAAATACAAGACTGCCCAAGAAAGAGCAGTGCTGACTGTGTCAAACCCTAGGAAGGAAAGAGAGCTTGCACTCAACCAGAAGTATTGAACTGCATCTTTTATATTAATGATAGTTGAGGCTCCACATTATTGAGAAATGACAAATTTAACTCACCTGCCCCAAAAAGGTCATTAACTATGCCGACAATCTTCTCATCTGACACTTGGACATTACAGTTCTCATCCAATTTCCTATCCTCACAGTGATCAATAAGAGAGTCAGTGATATCACGTATATTGTCCTGAAAAGAGACAAATTAGTTATTGATTAAATGACAAGACTAACACCAATTAAAAATAAACATATATGGCATTAAGCATGATGATTCAATATAGTATCTACCTTGTTGTAAGTGCTGTAGTGCTCAGTGACAATCTTTTGCACAAAGTTGGTGAAACGGGCATTGATTTCTAAGAACCTGCTCATGGTGCGGCTGGGCAGGAAACGAAGGAAAGGAATGAAGTCTGCAGGATTGCCACTACCAACCACTTGTCCAAACTCATCGCTCATGTTCACTAGGCTCACCAGCTCTTGATCATCATGGTCGTATCGCCGACCGAAGCACATTCCACAGATGACATTTGCAACAGACACAACGATGTGACGGAAGGGGTCAAAGCTGCCATCAGCATTCATGACAGAGTTCAATTGTTTCAACAGGTAACCCCCCTCTTTGCAAATGTGCTCTTCCAGCATACATGAGTACTCCGGGGTTGTGCCCTCAAGGGTAGAAAAGGAGCGTAGGGCACTCAAGGCTAACTTACGGCGAGCACGCCACACACCAGCTTGGTCAGTGCTGAAGGCAAGGCTCTTGCCTTCGCTGATGAATTGGAAAGTGTACAGGTCTGGCCTACCGGCAAAGTCATCCCCCTGCTTGATAAGAGCCTGGCGTACTGTTTCACCGCCACAGAGGACAACCACAGGCCGCATGCCGATCTGTATCTGAAAGACTGGGCCGTAACGCTTGCTCATAGCACCCAGGGTGATATGGGGGTTGCTACCCATTTCCAGCACGTTTCCAATAATAGGCAGAGGCTTTGGTCCTGGGAGTCTACGCAGACCCTCAGGGAGATCCGTGTAAAGGTATTTCAGAACGAGATACACCAAACATAGGGTTATCATGGCCACTAAGCCTTCTGAAACTGACACCGAGCCAATCAAAGGTAGTATCATTAGAGCCATTTTTATAACTCCTTTTTCAAGATTTCCCCTAAAATAGAGAAAAGTGTTTTTAGACCATTGAAGAGAGGTACAGAAATTCAACATCTGAAAAGTTTCATAAGTCATTTAATAATTAAATCTGCAGCAATGATTTATGTTGCTGCATTTTGCATGATATACATAAAAGACCCTAACACAGCTATATACTTGAGCAGGATGATTAGAGAACTACTTTTTGAACTAGTAGTCTAGTCTAAATAGGTAATCAGATATGGGAAATAGTTTACTGTAATCTTACTGGAATTTTTAAATCACATTCACATATTCTATATATATATTTTTTTTTATTTTTTTTTATGAATAAGCAATATTTAGTCAATCCGGTTTGTCATGTGAATAGTAGGTAGGCAGTATATATTTTTGAAAATAAATATCTTACCTTAGACTAAGATAAACGCAGTGACTGAATATCGACCAACGGTGAAGTAGGTTTCTGATGGGATGCTTGTCGCCTGACTTGTTTAGCCAACTTGTAAGATTTCAGAATGGCACTTGTTTTATAGTGCGCAGCACAACCTCATTGGCTGAGGATAGTGACGTTTTACCTCCTCTATTTTGCAAACGAGCGGTACTCGTTGAGGAGAAATATTAATGGTACACTACACTAGTTAAGGAGGTGGATTTAAAGGCTGTAGCCTGTATTTTACATTGTATCAAACAGCAAAAGGCAGAATTTGAAAACCTGGGATCTGCCTTTTCTGCATAGCCTGTCAAAATTTGTTGTGGATCATATTAAGAGGTATAGCGGTAGGGAAAATTTACTGGAGAAGTTACCTGTGCTGATTCCATTGATTCAACCGATTAAAACGGTTTTTTAATATGTGAATAAGTGATTAGGACTGCTTAGGGTTATTATCGCACATGCTTCATGAGCCTCAAGATCTTAATTTTAAATGTAAGAATTTGGTATGAATCTCTAAATGTATATGGTAACTATAATATTTTTGGTCCTGGGTCTTAAGTGAATAATTGATGTTGTTTATGCCCATTATTCCCATTTCACATCACTTAATGATATTGTTTAATCAATATCTTGCGCAAATACAGAGATCAAAGATCCTGATTTTATTGTTTCGCATTAGTCCTACAATGATAAGGATGGCGTTGGAGACCAACGTTTTCAGTTGTATTACAAGTGCATTGTAATGCCTAACCAAAAGCAATGGTAAGCTGGAACGAAACATTTTTGTCGTAGCAAATTCACAATATCCAATTTCTTCAATACTATACTTCACTGACGAATTACATGGCATAAAATTATGTTCTTCTCACATTGCGGTGGGTACCATGCAATAGCCTATAATGTGTCAATTTGTCTTATCGCATATTATTTATTTGTCTTATTGCTTATTATTTCTTAAGCCGATATTGTTCTGCTATAGTTCGCTTAGCTTGTGCAATTTTGTGACAATTTGAATGATAATTTAACCACATTGAACTAAAGTTCAAACTTGTTTTATTAGATTTTGGAATTTTTTTTCACCATGCGTCTCAAGTCTTGAAGTACAATCTCAGGACTGAGATGACAGTTTGATAAAAATTTACTCAACCTTTAAACTATATGCATATAAAAAAGGATAAGTGTACCACAAAATATTAGTCTACACAATCAAAGCTTTGATACAACATTCAGTAGAATAATTCGCAACACATTGTTTTAGTCACAAGGCAAACGTTTTAATTTGGTAATTTAGTGGACAGTGGAGTTTTTTTTTGTCAAATTCAAAACTTTCGTTTTTCGGAAACGTTAAAAAATACGAAGTAAAAGAAGAAAAAAAATAAAGAAAAAAGTAAACAAGCATCGCGTGCGTGCACCTGTTGGAGCTTGAGTTAAAGATTGACGAAGTTGCGTGAGAGCAGCAGTTTGACATTGCAGCCCCATAGCTTTTCCCAACCTTTCAGATGCTGCTGGGGTTGGGGGTTGCGTGGGGAGTCTGTCAGCATTATTTGATGGTTTAGATAAAGGGTAAGAGTTCATTACCTTTGTTGAACATGTCCGTTTCTCTTCTATGTGTTACCTGATAAATAAAAATGTTGTTTGGGATAACACAGATTATGCATACCTACAGGCTAAAACAGCACATAGGCTACTTCCAATAAAACCTCAAATCGGCGACACCCCAGACAAGCCATTCACTTATAAAAACAAACGTCTATAATATGGTGAGGGCGCAGTCCAAATCTGATCGATAGGCTACATGCAGGTCTCTAAAGGCTTATTGACTGCATACTATTTGTATGCATCTAGCAGTTTATTAGTCCCAAATGAGTCAAAGAAAATCATCTTAATTATCAGACGCTCTTTTTAGGCTTTTGGCTACACATGTCAAAGATAAAAGAGCAATTAGGCTATACCTTACAATTAAAAACAATATAGTAAATGTGTAGATTTCTCACTGGACTAGGTTTATTTTTGATTTGTTCACGTTAGGATTGTTCAAGCTGCAACGCATTCTAATTATTTGCGGGTCTTCGGACTCGCTTGTCGTCCACTCGCCGTGCCCCTCACCATTGCAACCTCAGGTCCTGCAGTTCGCGTGAGAAAGCGGAGCTCCCGCACAGAGGGGTGGGCTTGGTCTTTGGGACAATCCTAAATCTGTTTGGTCAGTCACGCGAAGGCAGCAACCACTGGAGAGACACAAGGGTCTTAAACTCTCGGAACAAAGAGCGCAGGACGTGAGATTTTTTTTCTTGGGCAGAGGTGCACATATTTGCGCGCTATAGCTTCTGTAAATGCGAGGATCTTGAGCTTTGGAGTCATGCAATCTACCACTCAGGCTTCCATGTAAGCGCTGGGTTGAAAACTGCTTAAATCCACCAAACAGTTTGCCCTGTCAGGGCAGTCGGGGTAATTTATGACATAATGACTGGGTTAGGCTTTATGAAGTTACCAACTCACTGTAGATTGACTTTAACTTTCTAACTTTAACGGATTTTAGAAATGCCTATCACTTAAAAAAAAAAAAACCCATAAATTCACCAGAATTAAACATAACAATGTGTTATTGTTTTGTATAGCCACTTGTTAATCCTGAGCAATTCTATACAATATAAATATACTTGTTTTTCTAAATCGGAAATAAACAGTGGGAAGAAATGTAAAGTTTGATGTTCTATGTTTAGAAGGAGATCGATGCTCTGCGTGTGCTCTGACCGGTCACTCTACTGATACTGACACCTTTACACATGATACCTTCGCCTCAGAAAAACGCACCAGTCTCCAGTAGCCATTAGTAAAAAGCAACGCACAAAATGGTAAACATAATATAATTAAATGAATCGTTTATCAATAATGATTAGCCATAATGTAATAGGCTGACCCAGGGACGGCCATTCCTATAAGAGAGATATGTAAATGTATACAATTCTTTAAACGGCTTAGAGGAAGTTTAAGACGTAAAGTCCATTATTTGTCATCTTGATTATTTATGTAAGACTATATATGACATTTTAGAAACTTTGTTAATGCGGTTGGGAAAAATAAATTAAGTAAAAAAGTTTAAGAAATGATAAAATCCAACACTATCAATGGCATCCTGGTTGAGGTGGATAAACGTTGTTTTATGCTGCATGGGTTGTGGTATATACCAGAGCGTGAGAATCAATAGAAAACGGGATTGTCAGAAGTATCAAGATTAGCTGAATAGCTCTTGTTATCTTCCCTCGACACGCAATAGTTACATTGCTCCCTATGGGTTAGAACGGGAAGGGTGCACAGTGGCTGAGGGAGGGGGATTTAGGGGGGCAATTGTATCACGTTCTCCTCGTGGACAGAAGCGAATACCAGATTAGTAACTGAGCTTACACTCCTTAACTCTAACCCCCCCCCCCCCCTCCCCCCCTCCCCGCTAGCGCAACAATAGTTGCGTGCAGAAATATCTCGGTCATCCATCTTTCTGTCACCTCTCTCTCTATTCCAGCACGAAGAAGAGGCTAGGCTATGCTGCTTTTTCGCTGACTCGATTTGTAGGAAAGCAGAGGGGACAAAAAGACTACTGAATTACTACACGTGTGTTAAAAGATAATGAAAGAAGATATGGATATGTATAATCTTAACACGCGAGACGAACGCTGCGTGAGAAAAAAATTAACCTAGCTGACCCTCTGCCTCTCCTTTTCAAGAAACGCAAGGCAAAGGGTTAATCATTGTGCCACTACACCGGCATCGCGTGCAGACTCTGTTTGCTCGGACCGTGCCAAGGGTCGTGAGGTTGGGTACAGAAAGAGCATAGGAAGGCATCGGCCAGCCCCCGGATCACTTGTTTTATCAAAACAATTACCAAACGGGATTTTATTAGTGCTATGATTTAGGCGGAACTCGTTGGTTTCACAGTGCTCATTGTTTGCCTTGTTTGAAGCCATATAAAAACAAGCTGTAATGTACAAAAAATAGCAAACTCAAGGTAACGTTTCTGGAAAAGCCACATTGTGTGATAAAATATTATTAATGATAAAGATATGATAATACTAATAATTGTTTTAACATAATACTTGCTTACAGTGTAGATGGTAGTTAGAGTCATTTGGCCTACTCTGGGTATGCTACAAAATAAGAATTATAGATAAATCTGATTGAGTTTTGATAATTCTTGTTTTTAATAGTCTCGTTCAGAGTGGTACAAATGCAAAAGTCTAAATCATAATGTATAATCGCACTCATGCTTACCATCTGTATTAATATTGTAATGTGTAATGGTTGTTATATGGGTTCCCGCTTTGGCTGTCCCTTGTCTTTTCTATAAAACATATTGTTTGCTCTATATTTTCGTTTGAATTCTATATATTTGTATCTCTTATTTACTTTATTTCTGACTAGTTACTATCCCTCCGTCATGCAGGTACATGCACAGTACAGCAGACAGAATTGTTTGCTCGGCTTCATCTCCTCATCAGTTTTATTCACCATCAGTTAATCATTTGTACATGCCAGCATGCAGACACACTGAATTCAGTACACGCAAAGGGAGAACAGAGGCCAGACGAGCTAATAGGTGCTAGCAACCTTCCCCCGGACAATGGGGTGCTTTGCACTGCTTCTGCTCCTTTGTGCAAGGATGATTGCACCTGATCATATGCACAGTGAACAGCTTCAAACAGGTTCAGTTTAATGCAACAAAGAGAGGGTGAGAGATAAAAGGGAGAGCTAAAGGAAGCAGTGTTGGTTGCGGTGTCCTGGGATGTGTGATAAGGGAAGGCGTAATCCTCTGGTCTGTGAGCCTACACCACTTCACACAGCAGGAGATTAAACATGCTGGTCATGGCAAAGAACTATACTGAGAGTCCACATCACCAAAGGTATGTCCCAAATATGGCCCAATGCCTTTCAGTGATGGGTGCCTACTATATGTATAGTGAAGGCCTGTAAACTGCAGGTAAGATGGAGCGTGTGCGTTATGACACTAAAGGAGGAAAAGGATGGTTTGACTCACCGTGTGCACTGCTTAAGGGTGTTACACACCCTTAATAAACTGTGGTCCCCGCAGGGCAGTGTATGGGTTCTCCTTCCACCCACCTCAGCTCTGGCCCGGGCTGCACACATCAACGATCCCCCTTCCAGCTCCTTCTCCACCTGCTAACAGTCCACACAGAGAGTAAACCACTCCACCTGTTCTCCTACTCTCTTGGCAGTGGCCCCTCTATTCACACCCTATGGGCCTCATGGCATGAAGGAGAACACCCATCAGGACCAATAACTGCAAGCAAGATGATTGAGGTTTCGTGCTTTATTTTTCTTTCTTTGAATAACATTCTTACTTTTAGATTTACAGTTTGTGAATAAACTTGGTCCAAACTCGTCAAAGTTCCCTATTATCTCGACAGTCTCTATTTCCTTGTCAGGTGTGAACAGCTCATTACGATTTGATCTGCTGCCAGCTCCCGACTACCGACTGCCAATAAACTGAGCTATAAGTATTTCCTTGCATAACGCTTGTGTTTAGCCAGAAGAGGTTATTTTTATTATCATAGTTATCACAGTTATTTGTTTCTCAGGGCGCCACCCACCGTCTTTCGTGTGAAACATGCTGCTACGTTGAATCTCCTGTGTACCTCAAAACCAAGTTTCCAGCTTCCACAGGAAGGGTATGCACAGTAGTCACGTAGTTGCACTAAATCCTGCAAGCAGATCAAGATGGCACTAGAGATAGAGAGACAGGAAGCAGAGAGGCCCGCACACATCACTGGACTTCTTCTCCCAACAGGCATTCTGGGCCACCAAAATATCCAGGATCAGTGTTACAGATTATGCGGATTAAGTATTATCTTGCATTATTAATTTATACCACTGCAAGTATGCTGATAGTTACTAATCCATTTTTTAAACTCTCTTTAAAGGCTTTATTCTGCAGAGGTATGTACTGTAGTTCTGCCTTAAGAGGCAAATGAGGTTTGAGGGTCGATTGAGAGGAGACATAAGGAGGAACAGCCCACAAGATGAGCGGAGGAAAAAAGGCCTGAAAAACAGACAGGTATGGGCGAAGAATGAGCAAAGTCTTCTTCCTTCTCCAAGTCCTTTTGTTAGGGGCATACAGAAAGAGCATTGAGCATTTTTGAGTATTTGAATAGAAATGCAGCAATTGCATTTTCTCTCGATTTATATAATTATTGATATGACATGCATACAAGACAAGCAGGCTATGCAAGTACTGCATTAAGTCCAAAAGACAAGCGAAACATTCGGGCTGTAAGTGATACAGGTGACAACTTCCAATATTAGTTCTTATGCTGAAGTAGGGCAGCCTATAGTACAAATAAACAGGGATAACTGATTGATTCTTTAAAATCTTTTATAAACTTTGCCAAAAAAAAATAACCTTGCAAAACTGGTTACAGAATTGTTTCATATCTGGACCTGTTTCGCCTTACACTTTTTATACACTTCTGTTCTCTCTCCTTCATACCATCATTCTCTCTCTCTCTTCTCTCTCTCGTTATCTCTTATTCTCACACGTACACACACTCGCACATGATCACATTCCCAGTATTAACGAGCACTCAACAGAAACCTGTTGTTTTATGAAGCATCTTATAGCTGTATTACATATCAGCCTGTGATCGCTTAATCTAATACAATTCACAGCCCTCAGTCAGACAGTGGAGTTCAGACATTATGTATGGAAAAATATAATTACAGAGAGAATCAGAATAGTGTGTGTAGAAAAGGAGAATGTTTGCTTATGTGTGCTTCTGAGAAGTAGACATAGGCCAATTGGTTAAACGCGTCATTGATCTTGCAACCAAAGCTGCTCCCCATTCCCTGCCAAATAAGTGTTGCAGTGAACTTTGGATATGTGTACGCACAGGCAGTTATACAATGTGAAAAGCAGTTTGAAAAAGGACAGTGAAATTTGGTTTTCAGAGTAACTAAACTTTGTATACAGCCTTTCAAAACTGTTTTGAAAGGACTTGGATACAATTGTTTCCTATTAATTATTTTTGACCATTTATTGATTTCTATTACATAATAGTAGTATAAATGTTAACACTTGGTTGATCATGCCAACGTGAGTATTACGGTTAAGGATTAAAACAGGCCTTTAACTGGCTTATCACTGAGATTAATAACAAACTGGTGAGATGCAAATTCCAGGTGTGTTTCTGTGATCCAGCATTATGTAACTGACTGCAGACTGCAGGAGAGGAAGAAAACACAGCACATTTAGATTTAATTACATCCTGTTGTGTCTCAATTTGCAGCTTTTTATGGGGTTGTTTGTCACATTTTACCTGGATCTGTGTGATTTATTGGCTCCTTGTGTGTGGTTATATGGGTTTGGGTTATGCTGTACATGCCAGTCACCGATGGCTGCCAGCATCTTTCTTTTAATACCAACCTCACAGCAATATTCCAAAACCAAATGTTTCTGTTGAAGACACATTGACATTTGACAGAGCCTCACTTTTTTATTTACTTCTGTCACAAGAGGGAAATTGACAGATCAATGCTGCAGAAATGTTACGAGGCCCGAGGGAGGTGCTATCAAACCACCCAGATGAAACACCACCACAGGCTGTTATCTTGACACATTCGTATGATGGATTGTTAACCAAAACCCTTTCAACTGTCTCTAAATTGTTTTCGAAAGAGTTGCGCCTTGCCTATCCATCCCACCCTTTGAACAGGTATGCGGACCTGATAACCATCACAAACCATCACACACACACACACACACACACACACACACACACACACACACACACACACACACACACACACACACACACACACACACACACACACACACACACACACACACACACACACCTCCCAGCTACAAATTACACTGAGATCACGTTCTGAAACTTTTACCTTGGTTCAAAATATTGATTCCTGATAGATAGGTTTTGATTTGGTAGGTTTTGATTCGGCTTTTGCTTCTGTTTGACACCTACTATCTCGTTTGCTATTTTGAGCTTTGTGTTTCAATGCGGCACTGATGCAGTGGCATGATGTCCCCAGTGCAGTGCTTTTCCCAGAAAGACAATGGTTGACATATCTTGGCAGAATGAGTTTAATCTGCTGGCCAACGCCACTGTGCTGTTTGAACAGTGCACCACATTCTGAATGCCGGCCACCCAGCACTCGGCCATAATTCAATTACACTGAGCCGGCTGTCGGGCCAAGTGGGTAAATTGCCCGGCTCCACTTAAAAACAGCCCTTCACGGCTAGACATTGATCTAGGCCGAGGAACGGATGTGGATAAATGCTCACACACTTTAAACTCTCAATTTGTTTATCAGAACATTATATCTCACACATTGGTTAGCCTACTGCCAATAGGGCCAAGAGCCAATCCTTAAATGACACAGAACAACCAAAGGGGTAGAACAGTCTGAACCAGCATGACCTGACTGTTCTATAACCAACAATGGCATGTCTAAAAGTGGTGTGCGTGTCTTTGTGAGTGTGTTTGTGTGTGTACATGCATACATGCATACGTGAGCGGCAAGATGTTTAAGGTTGGCACTTTCCTTTTTTAAATTGAGAACTTCCTATCTCTTGATGGATGTAGCTGCCTTGAGGCAATATGTAGATCATTTTATATAATTTGAGATAATTTCAGAGAATGTTCCAGTTTTTTGCAGTTCACTTAAAAGCGTTTTACAACCTGGCTTTGCTTCTGTTTGCACTGTGTAACAAATTCTTTGACATATAACGTTGGACTCATCAATACCCTATACAGTGCTTATTGTAAAACTAGTGATCTCTTTTTAGTCAGGCTTGTGTGGCACATAGACACTCCTATGTACAGTATGCATGCTCCTCTTAAATCCAAGGCCTTGTTGTTTCACCACTTTAGCCGCTTTTGGCGACATCGTGGTTCTCATACATGCCATTGTAGTCCGCCAATTGTGTCTTGGGCCAAAAGTGTCAACAGCTCTTCCATGTCACATGGCAAGTAATTGGACAGCAGGTATGGGAGACTAACTGATATTGCGTAACCATACTGGAACTTTGTGTGCTCTATTCAAGTCACAACTTGTTTTTATTTTGAGAAAACTCAAAAGGTTGCAAGAGAAGGTTCTTAAATTGCTTAATATTATCCTTAAAATTATTTGGCCACTACTGACTTTAGGCAAAGGTATAGATAGACATGCAGCAGTAAAGCATCTAACAAAGTGCCTTATGGTGCATATATTATTATGCTGAATGCTTGTAGTGGCAGCACAGCAATTTTTACATTGTAAATGCTAATTCTGGTCTGAAAGTAGAGGCTTGTAGTACTTGTATCATCAGCTGTTTTGTGTGTGATGGAGTCTGTGTGACTATGATCAGAGTATGATGTCTGTTTGTTATACCCAAGTCAATCATCTGACTTATTTGATTACAATGCAACCACCCTAAAACAAACCATAGCTTTGCATACATACATACATACATACATACATACATACATACATACATACATACATACATACATAAATACAAATAAACCCATGTCTGGCATAACTTATGTGTTTATGCTTCTTGACTTGATAACGTGAAAGCGATATGGCACAAGTCACACTAGCATGTTCCATACCTGAGTTAAGAAGCCTGTGTTATTTATCATCATCCCGTCTACCTGTGGACTCGGGTGCACGGGTAATGGAAGGAATATAGCTTAGGGCAACGCATGCTATGCACACTCGTTACCGCTCCTGGGTCATGCACATGCCAATCAGCAGCAGGTGAGGGGAAGAAAAAAGAGAGTCATAAACCTGCCGCTGCCACAGGCCAGTTGGGGAGTTCATAAGGAAGAAAAACATAAAGCGGCCGTCCTCACGCAATCCAGGTAACCCCACTCCTGGAGGCGACACACTTTCCCTCAAAACGAGCGCCGCATGCATACCTGTCCGTCCGGTTTCCTGCTCTTGGCTCCGGCATGTGCATGCAAACAGCTTGTAAATAGCAGAGGAAGCTGAGGTGTAGAGACAAACGGCCCGAGGCAAGGGGAGTTTACACAACGCCTTTGCATTAATCTGCCTCCTCAGATTTTTCTATCCACCTCAACGATGGCAATAAAGCAAAGCGCTCCTGTGAAAATATGCAGCGCTTTGCATGGTTCTTTCATATACTTGATAGATTACATATTTCGTCTTCTGCTTAGTGTAGTGGAATGTCATAGAGAATCAAAGATTCCTAGGGAGAGGCATCATTCATTCATATCTTATCAACTTGTTTTTTATAGGCTTTCTGTGTGAAATTAGGGACGAAGAAAATTGTTTCACTTCATACTGTACTTACCTAACATGCAGGGGCGCCGCCAGGCATTTGGGGCCCCATGAAAAGATATCACATCGGGACCACGGGATCACCACCACCCCAGACCATGCCAACTGCTGTAACTACACTTCTAGAACCCAATGGACCCATTCAAAGCTTTAGATAACTACCTTTGCAGGCTTGCAACTCTCCTGTAGTCCAATACTTACTGTACAATATTTACTGTGAGCTCTGAAAATAACACACTGTGCAGACATGCATGCAACATTCTGCATACAGTGGAATTCACTATTGATGCAAAACTGATACCCTCAATAAGAAATGTGCTAAAGGCCATCTTTTACCGTCTAAATGCCATAATGGTAACATTCTCGTATTGACAATGCTAATATAACAAATATACATTAACAAGAACATTTACCCAAATTACCCGCATTTGCTCATAAACTTCCAATAAACACCCATATTTCAGACTGCTTCAAAGCTATACCTTGGCCATATGACTTGAAGGTATTATTGTACATTGGCTGTCACTTATATAGACTGTCACTCAATGCTTCAAACTGTCCAGCATCCAATACAGACTACAGGCTGTTTTTGTTTCATACAATGATGATTATGTGGATTAGTTTTTGAATTTTATCACTGAAAAGGACTTAATAATTTTTTGATTTTTGTTAATAAAAACGGAATCTTTGTTGACTTGACGACAGTCAATTTCTGGTGGCCATACACACAATACAGACAGTACTATACTACTGCAATATAACAAATGATGCATGCAAAGGGACATTCTTTGACACATGTAATGAGGCCTTTAGTCATCGAACCAGTGTCTCTGCCCGACTCTACTATTGTCAACAGACTGACAGCTGTAGGCCTGAAATCGGAAGGGGTGGGGACACAGACAGAGTTAAAGAGGAGCAAACTTCAGGGAGGAAACTGGGCGGCTTTCAGCTATAGGGCACGCTGCTCTGATTTAAGAAAGAGTTAGCGTGTCAAGATAGCGTGTCTCACTACAGACCACGCCTGCACCTGTCAGGTGTTCTGTGGCATGCCTATGTTCCGTGCGGGAAGCAATGTGTATGTGAGTGCGTGTGAAAGTGGAGCACGTCTCTCTAGGTGTTTGTATTCAATGTTTCTTTCTCCCTCTCTCTCTCTCTTTCTCTCTCTCTCTCTCTCTCTCTCTCTCTCATGCGCTCTCTCTCAAACTCTTAACTTGCACGCAGCTGCATACCCCAGCAATGATGGACAACTGTGATTTAACTAATGACTGGAGAGGCTGCGGAGTCCTGGAAACACCTAAATATTTACCAACTCATGCAGGGCCGGAGAAGCTGTGGAGCTTCTTACCTTTTTGTGTTCACATTATGGGACTAGTTGTGTAAACAACTTGAGGCAGATCCTATGTCCCCTCCTAGCCCTTCTCCCCACTAAGTTACCCTCTCTCAGGGGGTGTTTATAAAACGAACCAAAGCTGAGGCCATTCCTACTCACATTTCTATTTGTGCTCCTTATTTGCCATCATATAATGGAGAGAATGGGTGAGCTCTATCCTTACAGTATTATGGTCACCTGTTCTAGTATCACAGTGCACGGTAACCCAGTTAGGCCAGCGTCTGTACATGGACCCGAGCGAAGCCATGCCTGGCCCAGAGACTAAACAAAGTGAGCCTATTCTATTCACTTCCTCAATGGAATGTCCACATACCAACACACAGGTTTGAGCCAACGCACAGGTTCCTTGGAAGATGATTAGCATTACAAGGCTCTAGATTGGACACCACGATCAGCTGTCTCCTTAAGGGACCTCAAACTCTTTCTTCTAGCTGTCAGGTGATGATGATGATGGTGATGATGATTATTATTATTCCATCCATCCATCCATTAGCTATACCGCTTATCCTTTATTAGGCTGGAGCCTATCCCAGCCGACACAGGGCGAGAGGCGGGGTACACCCAGGACAGGTCGCCAGTCCATCACAGGGCTGACACATTGGGACAGACAACAACTCACACTCACATTCACACCTACGGGCAATTTAGAGTCACTAATTAACCTGCATGTTTTTGGACTGTGGAAGGAAACCGGAGTACCCGGAGGAAACCCACGCGAACACAGGGAGAACACGCAAACTCCACATAGAAAGGCCCTTGGGTCAGGTTGGGATTGAACCCAGGGCAACAGTGCCAACCACTGAGCCACCGTGCTGCCCCTTTTTATTATTATATTATTAGTACAATAAAGGTTCTTATTACTGATGGTAGCCCATAGCCGATGTACGGGCAGTGGCAGGTTTTCCCTTCATCAGTTTCCTGGTGTTACAGTGAAGTGGATGTGCGTTTTTGCCTAGTCTCAGCATGGTCCACTGGCAACACAAGAGAAAACCCATGGGTCTGAGTGCCGGCACGTAATATGTCGCATGCCGTGTCAGTAAGAGAATACCTCCCGCATCTAAGGTTCAGTAATAAGCATTTCTGGCGCACCTTGATCTATCTTCCTAGACATGCTCATCTCCTATATAAATGTGAGTTTTAGGGACAACCTCTCCCTGTAGTCCCACAGTGGTATTTTGATAAGTTCAGTTTAAACTTAAAACAACTAACTAACAACTTAAAACGTTAAACTTGAATACAAAATATATACATTTTAGGATTTGGCAGACAATAAACTCTTTTGACCTCCTCTCTGCTGCCGCCTATAGGCTAAGAGACAATACCACAATTGCATGACAAGTGGTGAAGGAAATGAGATAATCTCTTTCACCCTCTTTCTTTTCTTTCTCTGACATAGTTCTTAAATTGTTTCATGTTGTTTTTCCTGATCTGTGTTGCCTAGCAACGTCTGTACTGTGAGCTGTGGCTGCACGGCAGGGGGCGGGGCTGTTAGGTGAGAAGCTTGTCAAAAGTACACACGCTCCCGCACGCACCTCACACACACACACACACACACACACACACACAAACTCATTCATTCATTCATACACATGCTCCACCTTTGAAATAAGCACTGTGGGAGGACTGACAAATGTACATCCATGTCTCAAAAATAAACAGACGAGACTCTTTGTACTTCCCCGCAGATCAAACAAGTGCATGGGAATGTTCAGAGAACAGAGCATTGGAAAGCCATTCATCTGGATTCTCATCATAAATGAGTATGAGTCCAGACTCGCCAAGTGTTAGGGTCTATAATTATCCCTCCAGCTGTTTTTCCCAAGACATTTGCCCTCTGACCCATTGACACCCACACCCCTCATAATTACCCAGAGCCAAGCTAAGGTTCCTATGCATTTCATTTTGGTAGAACGTTGTGCTGTAATTCAGATTTTTTACTTCAATATGTTAGACAGATCATATTGATGTCGGGAGACAAATCACAGTGGGCTGTAGTGCTAAAAGGCTGGTTATGATTTTTCTGACCGTAGCATGTTTTCACTCAACCTGCTCTTGTCATACGTGACTTAGCCCCCTCTGCTGGAGACAGCAGAGTACTTCCATATGGAGGAAGTCTAATTAGGACAACAATAGAGACAAACAAACTGGCCAACTAAATAATCGGGAATATATTCTGGAAAAACAAAAAATCTGTTCACGGTAGTAATAGCAGCCCTTCTTTTCATGTGCGGGCCAGGAGCTGACCTCTCACTTTCTAAATCCCACTTCTACAACCTTTGTTTGAATTCTTTCCTCATAACAGTCTACACAGGTTTGCACACACACGCACACATATGCGTGCTGTGATTTGACAGTAGAACAGTTGGCCAAAAAACAAATCACAGTACAGCAGCAGTCCAACCGTATATTTATTCATAAGATCATTAACGGCTCTGGTTTAAAAATTGCTTTAAGACGCCACAGTCGATGCCGTTTCTGTGGACATGCCTTATTGACTGGTGCAGTGAAGGGCCCATGTCTGGGCTCTGCAGGCATAGTGACCAGCACCAGCGGAGACTCTGAGGAAGTGACGCAGACGATAAAGCCCCCTGTTTGAAGTGGTTAAGCTTAGACGGACAGCACACAGACTCGCTGACACACAATCACAGAAGCTAGGGCATCCACACTGTGTACCCCGCGCGCACACTCACTCACTCGCTCGGATGCAGTGCATAGGACATGAGCAGCCCAGGCTAGGCTTGCGGTGCCATAGACAGTCCAGTGTTCCTTTTCTTCGTCCTCCCCCTCCTTGTCACCCGTCAGAGGGTCCCTCGCCTCATCAACTCCCGAGGTAATTAGACACTTCAATTGTCCGGCATTTAGAGACAAGAGTTCACTGAATTGTTTGTTTCTCCTTTCAAAAGAGTCTCTTTTCAGGCCAAGTTGTTAGGTTCCTTTTGGCTTGATTGATTCAGTAAGTGCCTCAGGCCACAGGGATGAGCCATCAGGTATTGAGGGAATCTCCTTGTCCTGACCCCCAGTCAACAAAGTCGGCCTCGCCACTGGAGTCCAGGATGAAGTCCCGTCTCTCCCCAAACACTTTCTCCTGTAAGTCGACGATGTCATTGCGAATGTCGGCCATCATGAGTAAGAGGAAGTCAAAAGAGCCAGGTGGTCCCTGGGGATCGATGGAGTATGAAGTTTCATTGATTCTTTCAACATAGTATGTTATATGTAAACAGTCAGTTTTCCATTTGTAAACCCGCTCATGCAATTGAAAGCTACATATATTTTATAAATGATATTTTTAATGTTTTGGGTGGGCATTTTTAGATACACTTACTGGTAAACCTCTGGGGCCTGGGGAGCCTCTGTCACCCTGCAGATGAACAAAAGCATTAGACAAAGTGAGTCCCTTCAGTCTCGCTCTACAGCCGCACAGAGCTCATGCACATGCTCGAAAGATGGCACTGTAAAATGGTCTTGTTCATGTCGCAGTATATAGCTTTAACATAACAGAGAATTATCAGAGATGAAGGGAGAAGCTAGAAGGATGACCTTGAGTCCATCTCTTCCTGGCACCCCAGCGGGTCCCTGCATGAAAGAAACAAGTGAGAGGAGCAGTCACAACACTTTTCCTGTACCATGATGTGAGCAATCATTTCAATGTTGCAGTCTGCTTGATTCATTTTTTAGTCTTACCACTGGTCCCCTGTGGCCCCGCTTGATGTACTCCAGGTCAGGCTGGGGGCCCATGGGTCCTATGTCACCCCTTGGTCCCTGTGGCCCGGGAAAGCCCCTCACCCCAGGTGCCCCCCTCTTTCCTTGCTCCCCTGGTTGTCCTGGGATACAAGTGTAAAAATAATACTTTTGGTTGGTTGGCTGATAGGACCAGCACAAAATACAAGTATAAAATGTGTATGTGGTACCTTGAACCCCAGGAGGTCCTGGAGGGCCAGGTAGACCACAGGCAGAGAGGCCGTCAGAGCCTTTTCCAGTACTCCCGTGAGATGGCTTATCACTGTTGTTTGCCAGCCCGGCCGGCATCTTCGAACACACACACACACACACATACACACACACACACACACACACACACACACACACACACACACACACACACACACACACACACACACACACACACACACACACACACGTACACAGTAGTCAGAAACATCCCCTTTTTGTGGCTGTACAGAATTACATGATGAAAACCACTCTACAGGCGAGGTATCTACCTGGTTTGGCAAAGGACTGCTGGCCACACGGAGTTTAAGTTGCAACAGGCTGTTCCTCATGCTGACAAAGTCCTGACAGGTGAGTGAACAGGAGCCCGCACTCATCAAGTTGTCGGATTTTCCTGACGAGCTCACTACAACGCACACACACACACACACACACACACACACACACACACACAAATTAAGCAACCCATATAAACACTGCATGTGGAGGCCCATTTGGCCTAGAATGAGCCTAGTACAAAGGTTAGAGAAGCTGATCGCTGGTGGAGGGGATAATTCAGCCACTCACAGTTGTAGCTGGAAGTTACAGGTCTACAGGAGTACTGGTCCGGTGCCAGGATGTAGCCACCTTGACAGCGACACACAAAGCTGCCCGCCGTGTTTACACAATCATGGTCACAAACACTGCTGTTTGACTCCTCACATTCATCTATATCTGTGTTTTGGGATGGAACACACAAAACCAAAACCAGTAGTCATAACGTCTGACAAAACATAAATTAAACTCAATGACACACATATTTGAATTTATTACAGTGACACGTGGCATTAAAGGAAAGAGACAGTGGTTCAAAAAGAAAGCTGAAAAGGGGACATAGAGAACTCCGGGCCAAGAGGACTGACCCAGACAATAAGGGTGCTGGTGGGTACGATGCCTCTCGCGGTCAAAGCGGTAGCCTGGGTAACAGGTGCACACAACCCGTCCAAAGTTGTCCGTGCACTGTTGTTCACATGGTGAACCGGCACACACGTCCACGCCTGCAGAGGGAACAGAATCCGTTAGGATATACACTGAGCCATACAAACATAGGACACAAACCATGTTCCTTAAGCAACTTCTAGGTGATTACTAGACCCTTTCTACGGTGGCCCTGAGAGGCCAAACGCACTGCAACCTAAGAACACACATGCAAATAGTCAAAACACAAGCAAATTAAGAAAACATCTTCATCAATTTGACCACACATGCGCAGCATTTAGAAAACGCGCTGCAAATTCAGACAACACAACACATTGCAGAAATGTGCTGCAAATCCAGACAACATAACAGAGGTCATTTGTTATTGTGTTATCCTTGTCATTTTTAGGTGTCCCGTGGAAACATTTCCCTTGTGTTGCCTGTTTTTGCAGCGCGTTTCTGTAATGTTTTGTGTTGTCCGTATTTGCAGCGAGTTTCTGTAACGTGTTGGGTTTTTGCATTTGCAGCGAGTTTTTGTAATGTGTTGTGTTGTCTGAATTTTCAGCGTGTTTTGTAAATGCTGTGCATGTGTTGTCAAATTGATGTAGATGTTTTCTTAATTTGCTGGTGTTTTGTCTATTTGCATGTGCTTTCTGAAGTTGCAGTGCGTTGGCCTTTCAAGGCCACTGTACCTTTCACTAATACATCCTCTACATTTAATTGAAGAGAGACACTGCCCTCTAGTGGTTGTATTGCTATTTTCAGTTCTAATCTGAACACGATGGTACCATTAAAAACGTATCTGCTTCAACAAAGTAAAACAACTATTGCATAATGTATCATTTTGGGTTAGGGTTAGGGTTAAAAACATGTCAACATAGATTAAAGTGATTGTTGAGACAAATATCAAAGGGGAACGAATGGGGGTATGTTTTACCTACTTTCAGGTATGCACTGACCCATCACAAACCTGAAGCCCTCACAGCATTTCCTCCTGAAAACAAGCAGAGAACGCATGATCAGCTTATCTCACATCGTATTACTTTGTTGACCAGCATACGTTTGTAGCCTCCTATACATGTGCTTACACACCAGCATAAGGGACAACGTTCTCATTCGCAAGACTTCTCACTTCCTTGAAACCGGTTTTGGCCAGAGCACAGCTGAGACAAGAGTACATCTTCGCGCAGCGATCCACCACATGGTACTGACATTAGGAATGGGACCGGAGAGGAAACGGCAGTGATAGTGGAACAGCCACGGGGCAGTGGAACAGACATAATACACACCAGTCCTAGGCGAGGAGGAGAGGGGGAAACTGCACGCTCTTGTCAGAGGGAATTTTGCATGGTACCTCGCTCAAGCCTCTCTCTAAATGACAAGTTGCTTTTATTCTTCTCCAGGCTCCATGCAACATGACCCTAAATCACTCCTGCAAGACCCCCCAACCCCATCTCTATCCCCTCCCTTACCCACCCCCACCCCTAGTTTCTCCTGTGAATGAAAAAAGAAGTATACGTATGGGGCTGGTCGGGACTTGATAAAAGCCAGATGAACGTAGTTCTAATCTGCGGCCCATGTGTGCGCACTGGTTGGGAAAAAGCAGAGGATGGATAGGACTGTGCCTTGACAGTGACAAGAGACCTTTGGGGCTTAGGGCCACTGGCAGGCACCTCTCCTAGCAGCACTGGGACACCCTACCTCTGAGGGCCCTATACACAGAGGGAATAGTGGACCAGCGGGGGCTAACAGCAAACAGATGTGGGACTCGTTTAGGATGGAGATGGACAGGTTTTAGTAGTGGCTGATGGCAGCCTCTGTAGTCTCTGCATACATCAACAGAGAGCCTGCCAGTCAACTCGAGTCCCCGCTTCTAACCATTCACCCCTGATGTGTCAGCTGCCCGGGACCATTGTGATGGTAGCGAGAGACTGCTCCCTGCTCTACTTAAAGACCTTGGGGTGTAGAAGAGAATGAACTGTCTATTTTTGCTTGTTTCATGCACTCACACATACATATGAATACACAGACGCCCATAAAGTGAAACTGTTAGCAGTAATAAACTCACTTTTCTACTTATAACTTACTTGATTCAGTTGAAGTACATTTATACAAAAAATTCTTTCTAGTTTTGATCATGCGTTCCACTCTAGCCCAGATTCATACCCTTTTAGAATCACCCAAATCTGGAAACAACACACCAGGTTTCTCCCCCTCGTCCTTGGTGCCGTTAGTGACCTAGCAGCTACCTGCTCAGAGGGCAGGACGGAGGGGGCCAAAACAGGGCCTAGTCTCAGGGTGCCGGTGCCAAAATCAGCATGGCAATGCTGGGAGGAACGGCAAGACGAGATCCAGAGGCAGCCCTAAACCCGGCTCCTTTTACACTGCAGATTATGTACTTTAGCCAGGGTCTCCCTCCAGGGGGGAGCGCTCACTATTATTGTTTTCCACCCAGTTCTGGTGTGATTTATTTGTCCGTTTGCGACAGGAATGCACTACAAAGAAGGGATATCCATTATAGCCCCCCCTGACTGTCTGAGGCCTGCACAGCGTTAGGCTCCCCGGAGTGGGACCTGGTCTGGAGTGACACTTTCCATAAACGGCCCCGAGTCATTTTCTATTAAGATGCTCATTCATACGGCTGGGAGTAGCATTCAGGACTGTACATAGAGTTTCCAGATAGGAGGGGAGATAGCGTCAGGACTGTACATAGAGTTTCCAGATAGGAGGGGAGATAGCGTCAGGACTGTACATAGAGTTTCCAGATAGGAGGGGAGATAGCGTCAGGACTGTACATAGAGTTTCCAGATAGGAGGGGAGATAGCGTCAGGACTGTACATAGAGTTTCCAGATAGGAGGGGAGATAGCGTCATTACTGTGCATAGAGTTTCCAGATAGGAGGGGAGATAGCGTCAGGACTGTACATAGAGTTTCCAGATAGGAGGGGAGATAGCGTCAGGAGGCAACGGTATTGGTCTGCCGTGGCGTTTCGCTGAATGCCGTCCTCTATTTACTTTCTGGGCTCCTAGACTCCTTGGGGAGCGGAGATGACTTCAGGGGTTTGTTATGGCGAAGGAGGAGGAAATGCAGCGCGTCGGAAGCCAGAGAGGGAGATGTTGACATGTCCGAAAGAGGGACGGGAGGAAGGGAGGGAGAGAGGAGAGATGTACGTGTCAGTTTGAAGGCTGCTCCTCCACGTGAGGCTCTTGAGTGAGAAACACAGGAAATGGACATGAGGGGGAGGTCGATGACCTCTCCACGCATCAGGACAGGCAGTTCACCGAGTGTGTGTGTGTGTGTGTGTGTGTGTGTGTGTGTGTGTGTATTTGTCTGTAAGCTATGTACATGCTCCATAGTACAGCTTCATGTCAACAATGTCTGTGAAAGTGGTTCTAGAGGACAGACACTCCCCCATGTGGCGTTGTGTGTTTGGTTGTGCGGGAAAGCGATCTGGTTTCCAAGTGTTTTGTGAGCTCCCTCTTTGAATTCAGGGAGAAAGGTGTTGCTCCTTGTGTTTGAAGTGGGTGTTATAGGAATGCATAGAGCTGTTCTCCCATGCTTCCCTCCACCTGAGGGTGTGAAGGTGTCAGGCAAAGCTTGATGCATAGTAGCTAACGATGTAAGTGTGTGTACGTCGGGGAGCATATGTGAGCACACACTCCTCCGGCATGTCGGCGTGGCGACTGTGTGAGCATTCCCCCTGTGTTTATTTACTCTGTCAGCACACTTCCAGGGCCCCGCTCCCCGGGGACGCATCAGACGACTGGCCGAATAGAGAGGGCTTTGACTGGGACCTTGTGAGCTCCGCACCCCTTCCAGCAGCACAGCCACGGTACAGTTCCCTAAGCCCTAGCTTCACCTCCCTGCCTGGCCTCTCCTCCCGCTCCCTCTGCCCCCCCCCGACACTCCTCTAGGCCTCCTACTGATTCGGACTTGACAAGTCTTTAGTGTCGTTGTTTAACATAATACCACAAGGTATTACAGTAGCCCAGCGGTCGAGAAGGTGAGTGACACAAATCCCTCTTCGTCTCCTTCCATTGAGTCCCTCTCGTTAGAGGAGCCCGCTGGGATTCCGCTCCCAGGGTCGCTGATCAGTCAGTCTGCCCAATGACCATGTCAGGGCCCTCTGGCCTCCATGACCCCAGGGGGCCCCCATGTCATCACAGGAATGTGCCATCTCTGACCCCGTGGCGCCACACACAATGAAAGGCACCCACGGGATCTGAGCATGCATGCACCCTGGGAGAATGGAAGGCTGGTTCCTTGAATGAGTGGAGAGGGAGTATAGCGACGCGACGGACGGGAGAGAAGCAGCGAGGAAGAAGATGAATGGGTGGACGGAGAATAGGGAGAAACGTGCAGCCAGAGTAAAGAAGAAGAGAGACACAGTTATGGAGGGAGAGGGACAAGTAGACGGGGGAGGGTGAGTGAGACAGTGGGAGGGAGGGTGACAGGGAGAGACAGTGGGAGGTAAGGGTGACAGGGAGATTAGGGAAGCGGTGAGCAAAGGCACAGGCAGTAGTGCTGGAGATCCTAAAGGAGAGAACAGAGGTGACGGCTGGTGAGAGGCTGTCAGTGAGCAGGGGAGTCCGACACATGATGGATCCCCCACTAATGACGTGTCTGTGAGCCCTCTCACAACGGGCCGGAAGCCAGGACATGATGGGTGTTCTTCTAAGAAGAAGGATGAGGGCAAAATCCCACCAAAGTCCCAAACCATGTTTCAAGGTAATGGACTGATAAGACCCAAAGGCCTTTCAGAGCTCCGATGTGGGCGTATAACACACCGGCGGTCGGAGGAGCGATGGGCTGGGTGGGAATTTCCCTGTGTTGTCGAAAGATTTATACTTGTTGTTGCCGGATGTAGCTCCTCCTGAGTGCTATAGCAAATTTTCCTTAGTCCCTCAATTCAATAATACTACACAATGAACCGCCTATACAACACACAGCTGGGTTTATGAACTTCAAACAACCTGTGATTTCCAGCGTTAAATCAATTGGTGTGTGATTTGTTTCTTTGAGATATTAGCTGTGACTGCACGACCATACAAGGGCACAAAGCAGCTAACCTCTCCTCCACGAAACGTGAGTGTAGCACAGGCTAATACAGAACTTTTGTTGTGCTGGCTAGTCAGAAAAATATGTAAAATGATTCCTGGATATTTTGTGGTCCAAAAACAATACCGGGATTAGTAAGCCTCAGTTTTACACAGGAAATTTTACACAAAATAAAAAAAAAAAAAATAAAAGAAACAATTACAGGCAAATACACAGAGACAAAATACAACTAGAAGTTTTTTAGTGTTTGAGATAGAGTTTGATATGAACTCCATGTGTAAGCAAAATACATAGGCTCCTTTTCCAACTGCTTGAGACGTTTTGATTGCTGTCCAAAACAGACTAATGATAAATGCAAAAAAGAGTGTGAAAGCTTGAACAAGATACTCTATGGATGTCTCGGTGCAATTCAAACAATCTATGATGGATTGCTTGTTGATAATATAGCTGAACGAGCTGTCTGTATACTGCATGGTTCGCTTTACACTTGGCAAGAGACAAGAAGTCTACAAACCTCCAATAATCTAAAGATACAACATGGTTGAAAACGTACAATATAACATTCCCTGATTTCACTGCAGCGGTGATTGTGATGAGGACTTGGCTGCATACAGTATACTGTCAATACCTCACTGAAGTGCATTATGGGGCCCAGAACCGACTGCTGTTAGTGGACCCTCAACAAGAAACTCAAAAACCCTCTCTCCCACACAAACACTCACTCACACACACACACACACACACACACACACACACACACACACACACACACACACACACACACACACACACACACACACACACACACACACACACACAAACATACATGCACACACGTGCATCGGCATCTGTTCCTCGTTACCTCGGTATAGTCTGCTGCTTCGGAGTTAAATCAAATCACCCCTGCCCGGTTTTCACCCGGGGTTTCCTGGAGCCTATATGGGACTGGTTTTAGCACCTAATTCCTGTGTTTATTGTCCATCGATTTACCTGTGTCAGTTCCTTCATAAAGTGGCCGGCAAACAGGGCGTCCCGGCGCAGCGTGTGTCATGTATGCATTATATAATAGCTTGTTTTATGCCTTGT
>JAPMUY010003448.1:127500-250000 GCA_026901105.3 Galaxias olidus
TATGGACGATTACATACATCTCTGATAGGCTACCAGAAGCTTTAATATATTCCACTAAGACTATTTGTATTTCGCGGTAATTGGAAGCTTCTATACTGTGTCGGCGTCTCTCTCTCTCTCTCTCTCTCTCTCTCTCTCTCTCTCTCTCTCTCTCTCTCTCTCTCTCTCTCTCTCTCTCTCTCTCTCTCTCTCTCTCTCTCTGTGTGTGTATGTGTTTGAATATGTATATTTTTTCTTTGACTTTAGAGACATTTGTCCAAATGTAACATTTTGTAAGCATCATTGTCAAGGTTTTGGTGGTTTGCTGGAAAGTTATCACTCTGTGGCATATTTATGTTTCAATGTTATTGTTATTATTGTATAATATACTGTTAACAAGACCCTACATCACATATTTCAGTGGCAGCTTATTTGTCTATTTGAGCTGATATACATGCAGGTAATGAATAAGACATTCTCAGTCCCTGTGAATATGATCTGTCACGACAGGGGCCATTGGTCAGTGGCAAACGTTGTGTTCAGTTGTCTCCTAGAGCTGCATGTGCATTCCCCTGGGTAGAGGGTTGTTGGCCACCAGTCAAGTGCACAGATGGTTTTATTCACCACAAACGAATCATGCTAAGACTCCCCTCAATTGTGTAGCACAAGTGCTTTCTACGTCTCCTTTTGTTACATTCCCTCTAGAATCCAATAAATGTTTAAGATATATAAAAGAGCAATATTAAAGAACCGCAGAGAAAGGCAAATTTTGTAATGGAATTAATACGACCACACAAGCCATGCCGTCTCATATTCCCACGGAATGGAGTTTGTCTCATGGTTTTCTTTAGTTGAGGTTTTTAATTTGGTGTTTGTGTATCAGCACAGTTAAACCAGCACAAATGTGTTTTTCATTGAGAGCTCGGCCCACATTATGCACCGAAACCATATCTTTGTGTCATTTTCAGGATTAAACTCTCCATACTCAAATGCAAAGACAGAGGCTTTTTTTTTTTTTTTTTACAAAATATAAACATGCAGAAATGTTTCAACTCACTCCATCTTCTTTGAAGTTCTGTAACATTGTACTGTTTTTTGTCCATTTTACCAGTAACCAAGTAAGGAATAAAGTGGTTTCCTGCATGTCTTTTCTACAATGAAACCTGCCTTTTTTAGTACTTCCCTCCACTTTACTCTCTTTCCACTAAAAATTGTCGTCAGCAAAGTTTGCGCAGCACATTCGCGCTTCCATTTTGCACGATCCCCATACAAAGCATCCACACACAGGCATACGGACATCAATGCTGATTACATATATCTTTCTTCTGCTCTTTCATATGTCATTTATTCAGTTACCTATTTTGTCAATGCTTATAAATAGCATTGCTATTACTATGGCAACTGCTTACCCAACACAGCCGCTGGAGGTTACACAGCTGGAGAGATGTGTGAAGTGCATGTGTTTTCTCTTTTGGTCATGTATTTGTCTATTTGTGTTGCAACCTTGTCGCCTGGAAACCTAGAAATATTGGGGATGATCCAGTCGTTGCATGACTCCACTGTAACAGTAAAAACGGACAGCTCTAAAAAGATATCACAGAAGGGATTCATCCGTGTCAGAACTGGTCCATAAAGAAGACAGAGGGCTACAAATTGAACACGCTGTATGTGCCATGGGGTCAGTTGGTGTGTAGCTGGATGAAATGAAATTAAACAAACCACGAACAGCTGTTTTTTGCTCACATTTTTCACATCATCTGCCGATGGTTTGATGATAGAGACGTTCAGTAGCCATGGACATGAGATGTTCCAGTCAAGCTGCTTTAGGTCTTTTGGAGCAACGCTCACGTTTCTCCTTTTATGTCTCTTTACTGGGTCTCGTTGTTGTTTTGTTGCAGGGGTTTGTGTTAAGGTAACGTACCTGACTGTTTTCAGGACCCAAAAGGCGCATGAACTTCATGAAGTATTTCATTGGTCAAGTATGTGGTGAAGTCTTGTGAAAAAAGGGAGATCATCTCTGGTGGTTTCATTAAATCTTACATGAAAAAAATATGTTTTTTCTTCCCTTGTCTATACTTTTGTAATTAGGTCTTGAAGGCAATCTCTGATGGGAGAAATGTTTCAGCGCGGCGATTTACACAGCCCTGTCCTCAATTCTTCTACTTTGTATTTCAGCTTGGAGCCTTTTGGTCTATGATTTATTCAAACAATTTGATTTGCAAACGTATGTTGTTTGATAAAGGCCTGGAGTGCAATCGCAGCCACAAATATGTTACAACAATGTGATGGAATGCATGTTTATGGCTTAGAGGAGAGAGAAATGACACCAATCTTCTTTGTTTTGGTCCCAGATCGCAACAATGCCATCTAGTCTTTCAGGATAAACTGTGGTAATTTAAAACAGATAAAGTAGAAATGGTTTGTTCATATCCTCCCCCCAGTGCGAGTGATCCTTACCACTTGTTCTGACAGACAACCCCCAACCCCTACCCCATCATCTCCTTCATATGTTCTTTTGATGTATTGTATGCCTGAGGTTTTTCTGAAGAAACCCTCTGCTCTCCCAGGTACACCTAGCAGCCAGAGAGAACACAAATTCCCAGGAGGAACAACTCTGACACGACTCCACGCGCATCTGGAAATCTAGCACCCGCTCAGCCAAGCGCTGCCTGTAGCCAGCCATAATGAATTTAGCAAAGGCCAGACCAGATGCTGATTTAAGAGATGGAAATTATTATTATTATTATTATCAGTAGTAGTAGTAGTAGTAGTAGTGGTATTATTATTATTATTATTATCATTATTATTATTATTATTATTATTATTATTATTATTATTATTATTATTATTATTATTTATAATAATAATAATAATAATAATAATAATAATGATAATAATAATAATAATATGAAAACATGTAATAATCATAGTGGTGGTAGTAGTAGTAGTAGAAGTAGTAGTAGTACTAGTATTGTTATTCATAATCAAAGTTCAAATTATTTTGCTTAAGTGTCCTTTTGTCACATCTCTAATTTCACATCCTCCACTCAACCTTGCCTAATTTCTCCATAATGATCGTCAACATCTAAATCATCTCGAGCTTCATAAAACAAGCCTCATGAGGCAAAATTCTCTTTATTGTACACAACATCAACATGCACAGATTATTAAACAGTTTGGCTTTGCTTTTCAGAGTTTAGAGGACCACTTGATTTTTATGCGAAAGTTCCAATTCGCTTTAAATTGGATAATGCAACATTTGTCCTTGTAGACATATGGGGCCATGCCTTAGAAAACAAAGGCAAACAGGGCCTTTTCTTTCCAATGCAATAATATTAATGAATTTAAAACAAATCGGACCCCAGGCTACAAATAAATTCTCGGATTTACAGGAAAAGAAATCTGGGGTCTTTAACAAGGCTTGATTTATTAAAAGGGTCTGTGAGGCAGCTGTAGGTAGTTTCTTTTAAGATGTGGCTTTGGCTGCCACTACAGTTTGCTTGCTGTAATAATTTTTCCCTAACCGTCGCAAAGAAGACATGCAGAATGTGGTCACTGCACATTGCTAGCATGATCAACGGCTACAGTCCAAGTATGGGTATCTCTTCCTGATTTAGTGGCGCACTTCCTTGTGACGTAAATCGTTAGTTTCGAGGGAGATTGCGCCCGCAGCTTTTATATTGAAAATTAAGACTTCAAGAGGACTGATCTGAACTGCGATTTTTTTCATTCTCTCATAGACATTAGAATGTGCAAGCTACAGAAAGGTACTGATAATACGTTAATACAAAAAAGTTGCCTATAGTGGCTTTAAAATGTACTGGTAAACAATGCCAGGTGGCGATTGTGGCCAATCCTGAGAGTGTAGCCTTTGTCTAAATGTTTTTTTTTTGTCCTTTCTTTTGTCAAATTTCTCATTGGCCATTAACGCAAAAAAATAAAATAACGCAAAGATCTGGCTAAATAGTAGTGCTCTCCAATGAGTATCTACCATTAATTTGGACCAAGTGCATACAGAAACATTATGAAAATTCAGTTGAGTGGTAGGAGGGCAAGTAAGTGTAAGTTAAAAAGTATTTGTTTAGCAATGAATGTTACGGAATGGACACAGCTTGTCTTAAATTGAGAATTTTCTGTACATTGTATGAGGAGAAAAACCATGAATGTGCCC
This sequence comes from Galaxias olidus, assembly GCA_026901105.3. Classification (NCBI taxonomy): domain Eukaryota; kingdom Metazoa; phylum Chordata; class Actinopteri; order Galaxiiformes; family Galaxiidae; genus Galaxias; species Galaxias olidus. Next base: position 131,651 of record JAPMUY010003448.1, read on the forward strand.
AAGCTCCAATCCCATTCACACACGCGGGTTGAATAGAGTGTTCGGATTGTACATTTTTATAAACTCCCATAAACAACTCAGAGTTTAGTTTGCCTTATGGCAGACAGCTGTGTGTGTGTGTGTGTGTGTGTGTGTGTGTGTGTGTGTGTGTGTGTGTGTGTGTGTGTGTGTGTGTGTGGGTGTGTGTGTGTGTGTGTGTGTGTGTGGGTGTGTGGGTGTGTGTGTTTATGTGTTAGGGTGTATAGTGTTGCTGAAGGAGGTGTGAGAGAATGAGGTTGTGTGGTGTGGTTCTTTTACACACAGCCAATAAGATACCACCCTGGGTGTGAGGGGAGGGTAGGATTAGGAGCGGAGAGATTCAGTGACCTGACATTCCCCCACCACAGTCGACCTGCTGTGCGTCACATGTTGAGCCTGGAAAGCTGCCTCCACACGACATCAGTTTCACATCATATGACTCCCATTATCTGTTTACTTCATCCCATTTATGTACTATCCTCTGCTGGCAGGAAAACAAAGTCAAAGTGACACACCGAGTCAACGAGGTCTGTTAGCTGGAAACAGTGGTGGCCCAGCTCAGAAATGGAAGGAAGGCCCAAGGAGCACACAGCAAGTCAGAGCTAGTTCTGCTGTGCTTTCTTATCATCTCTAATGGGCATTACAGGAGACATGGCTAGTCTTCACTGCATGTTCAAGGCCAACTGATAGACTAGGAAAGGTGAACCACAACCATGCTCTGGGCTGTGTCACAGTCACAAGTCGCCGAGGCAATGCCTCTGAAGTTACTAAGATGAGAACCACTCTACATTTAAGGTTGGTAATAGAAATCCCGGACTGAAACTGTAAACCTGTTCCATTACCTCTTAATGTTCAGACTCTTTTCTGCAACAGAAGACGTGAGCTTCTTATCCACAGCTGCAATATATAATACAGTGTGTACAGGTGTGTGTGTTTGTTAGTGTGTGGGTGTTTGTGTGTGTGTGTCTTTCTGTGCTTATGTGCATTGGAACTCCCTGCCTAATGATCTCAGGCAGGCCACCTCAGTTTCCTTCTTAAAACTCACTTTTATCTTAATTCTTTGTCTTAAACAGGCACCTTTTATTTTGGTTTAAGTTTATTTTTAGTTATTTTTATTAACTGATTTTACTGTGTGATTTTAGTGTGCCTTAATTATGTTGTATTTTCTTACTGTTATTTTTATTGTAAAGCACCTTGTAACCCTGTTTTGAAAGGTGCTATAGAAATAAAGTTATTCTTATTATGTGCATATATCTGCTTGAGTGAGTGCAAGGATTCATTTAAAAATGTTTTGTTTTCATTAAGGCTCTTTGATGTAAGCTACAGATTTGCCGTCGACACAGAAGGTCAAAGTTCTAACATTTACTCAGTTTCCTTTTAACCTCGCTTCTGTATCAATACTTGTGATCAATCAACAGCTGTCCATTCCCACACTCTATGCACCTGCATATCACCAATGAGCAGTGTTCTGGTTCAATTACTTGTCCATGGAGAGAGGAGGGCCGGAAGAAAACCCTCAACCATTTTACGAGTAGTCATTCATGGGGTAAAGCCAAAAAGGAGAATAAACTCCAAGGAGAGCCTGATGAAGTTTTGTGGTAGAGTTTGAGTGGGAGAGGGAGGAGAGACGGCACTATGCCCAGTGTCTTTGCGTGTAAGCAGGAAGCAGTGGTGGAATATAGACTGTCGAGCTTCAGTGTTCAAATACATTCTTTTGATGGAACACGCCAGACTCTCATGATATCAAGATACCAGGGTCTAGAAACCTGCCAATTGTATCCCCCGAACATAAATCACGCACATTTTTCCATATAGTAACAATGTTAACGTGATAAATGAATAACAATTTAAAAAATGTATCCTGCATTCACACACACAATTGCAAACAAAAAAAAGATAACTAGAATAGAGACATATGGCATGTGTTTTTGTTTAAGATCATTTTGACTCAATGGAATTGTTCTGTTTGGACAGATATTTTGCTGTGGGTTTACTTATATTACCACCTTATCTTAGATTTCCAGTCATATTAGGACACACATTGTTGAGTCGATGTCTCTAAAGGACAGGCCATTCCCAAAAGAAACCGATATTTAGGAGCACGACACCTTCTTCATTAGATGCCGTGGCACCGCTGTCATGGGTGTCAGGGGCTGTGCCCGTGTTCACGTGTTTGCTAGGCATGTTTCCTCCCTCTGACAGACGCGTATGCCCAGCGGCCAGGCTGCCCTGTCCTCTCTGATAGAGCAGACTTTCATCTGGCACTGCCCAGGTCATGGTCTCTGAACCGGGCCCCTCTGTGAAGTCCGGGTCCCGTGCAATCTGAGCTGGCTGATGCTGAGCTCTGTACGGGCGCGAGGGGGCGTGAGAGCTAGCCCGCCCGTGCCGGAGCATTCATTAATCATTGCAACGCTGGGCCCTCATTGGATAAGGTTTGCTCAGTGCTGGCTCAGTCACGACTCTCTGTGTTCCTCAGCAGGGTCTCCTGCTCAACATAGTGAGCTCCAGATGTGAGGGTTAACATGTCCTGACATCAACACAAACACACACACTCTAACGCAAGCGTGTGCACCCACACAATTCGATCCCCCCCACGTAAATGGTCATATTTACCGACACATTACCAGGCATAAATCAAAAGCAGCATTTGGTCTCAAAAGCAGCGGAGATTCAGAGTCTATTTTATTGGAGATGACGGAAAGTATGCCATTATAGTAATGGAAACCAAAAGTTAATGTTTGAGCGGGGTGGGCATTGGAAGGTATCAGTCTCCTGACTGAGGTGGTTATTTGAGTTGGAAGAAAGCTGGACCTCAGTATGGCCGACAGCCAGACTCTTGGAGTGGGTCAGAACACTCATCAGATACAGAATTAGCTCTCCTGCACAGCAGGGTGCCATGGACTATCACTACGCTAGATCTCCACCTGCTCAAGGTTTGTGTCAGGCTGAATATAACTCCACCTGTCCATAAAATAGGTGGTGAACTGTCTCAAGCTTGTATGAGTTCAAGGTGTCTTGTTAGCCAACGCACTGTGTACAATTAGAGTCAGTTACAAGCCAGCCAACATATGCCTTAACTCAGGAAACCACAAGAGGGCACCGGTCAAGTATTTTGTTAATATAAATCATAGGCAAGGTTTTACTTTTCCCCAAAACACACCAGGGCTCACATCTCAAATAGCAGAATACAACTAAATTATAACAAAATGTACATAACATAAATGAATGAGTACAGCTACAAATTACACGCCATGCCCATGTGAAAAGCTTTAAAAGCACTGCTATTTTAAATCAAATCTCCCGTGCGCACATCAACAATGTTTGTGAGGATGTAAAGGACATAGAATCTTGTTAGATACTTCCACATGCCCTAGTTAGCCATTCCATTCACTTACTTCCTGTATCCCCACTCCCATACCAATGAACGCAGGTATGTCATACTTTCTACTGTGGCCTTGTGACAGTTGTCTGTTCAGTTGACTGTCCATTAGTCAGACCCACACACGCAATTATACAGGCTAGACTGGCACAGCACACAACTTGATGACAATAATGACACAATTTGATCTCCAAAATTAATCCTGAAAAGTGATCTGGAAGTTCTGAGTCATCAACGGAAGCCTACAAACTCACAAAATATTAGTCCCCTCAGAGCTCAGAAGCAAAAGCAGTAGCTGGTTGCAGTACACTCACTTCAATTATGAGACTGATTGTCAAGTACCCATGAAGGAATAGCTTCAACTCCTTTACAATATACATAGTGCACATTGGTCATAGAGTGCTGCCCTCTGGTGTGTGTCGATGGAACACTTTTATCGACCCCTGTGACGTGCACTATCGAAATAGGGTTGATCAATATTCTTGGCCCTGGGCAAAGCAGGCTGGAAACAGAGGGGGGTGAGTCACCCTGAAAACAGAACAATTTTGAGTTGAGCTTTTCTACCCCAGAATAGAAAGGCCGGGCAGTTTTATCGGGTGAATGCAGCTGGACACTGACTTAGTAAATGTCAGTGAGTGGGTCTTCTGTGGAGGACCAGGGCAGACAGTATCAGACGTAATGGTGGAGAGTGACTCATCATGCCTGCACGCTGTTTGTTCATCCGCTGCCGAGCGGTCTGGTCTATCTCAGGTCACTAATGAGTTCTGCCGCAATTATTGTATCCCTTAAACTCCAACAACTTCTGCAAAAAGCATGAACAGAGGGCAGGAAAAAGCCGGCTTGTCTCTGATGTCCCTACTTAGTGGCTTCACAATATATTGACAGCAACATTGCTTTCAAAGGGTGACAGCTAAATGTGTGTGTGTGTGTGTGTGTGTGTGTGTGTGTGTGTGTGTGTGTGTGTGTGTGTGTGTGTGTGTGTGTGTGTGTGTGTGTGCGCGCGCGCGTGTGTGTGTGTGTGTGTGTGTGTGTGTGTGTGTGTGTGTGTGTGTATATGATGCAGGCATGGGCAGCTCGGACCACCGATATGACTCATTGCTGCCTCATCTCCAGGCACGCAATAGCACCACCTCCAGAGCCATAAGCCCCCCTCTCATTTCTCCTGCTTTATTTGTTTCTTTGTGGATTTACTGCGTTAACCTTAGCTCTCACCTCATCTCTGGACCCTCAGGGGTCTCAACACATCCTCCACCCCGCCACCCCTGACACCTAGGCCCCAGTGGGGCCCGCTGTAAACAAGTCAGTGAGTGAGTGTCTGTGTCTGAGTGAGTGAGTGAGTGTTTGTGTGGGAGAGGGACAGAGAAATAATGCTAGCATTGTTTCAGGAGGAAAAACATGGTGACATTTCTGTGTGAGTGATATCAGGGGACGATGACTATTGACAGTCTGATCCATGAAGTAGCCGGAGGAGGTCAAAAACAGGTGGACGGTACTGTGGACTCTTATTAGACAGACACAAATCAATGGAGAGCTGCTCACAGTAGATCCCTTTGAAAGACTGGACACAGATGTCTACTGAAGATGGCATTAGTGTATGCAGATTATAGATGCAAAAACTTCTGGCACAAATAAATAATTCATTCAGGACATGGTAAGTTTAGGAACATATATGTTTTGTAACTCAGTCCATTATTAACTTATTTTAAATACATTTTTGTAAAACTGGGACAACGTACAAGTATGTTATATAGTGTAGGGCTGTGTGTGTATGAGTGTGTTTAATTAGACCACCATATGAAAAAGCAAGGAACTGATTGGTACATCCATGTTTCTTTGTGCACTCCACTGTATATACTTACTTTCTACTGAAGCTTGTAGGTCGTTCATCACATGAAATAGATGAGCTGGAATGGGTCCTGTTGTTACAGTGTGAAGCCACAAAGCCTTGGAGCAGCAGAAAAAGGGCAATGAAGTAGCGGCACTGTCAGAGTCACTGACTTAGCATGCGAAGGAGGTAATTAAGTGAGAAGATTTATTTTCCAAATGACTTAGCACAGGGAACACTGAAATATGTCAGATATATTTACACATACTGTAACAGCCTTCAGTTTGTTCACCAAGCTATGACAAAGAGCTTGTAATTTGATTGATATTTGTTTGGTGGCCGAAAATACAAAAAACATCCTTGATCTTGTATTACATAATCTTAAATCTTTACACTCTGAAGTCCTGCAAATATTATTAATAGCTGGATGGCATGGATCATCAATACACGAAAAGCATCGCTATACACATTGCTATTGCTATATATTGCTATCCAAATTTTAAAGTTTTTCAGACACAGACAGTTCAAATTTGATCATGAACACATAACTTTATTCAAAATATTCATCCAAATCAAGGGCATAAATACAACATGGACAATACAAAGGCATTTATTTTGGCCATTTTAAAAACGGGTTGAAAACAAAGTATATATACAGCAAAGTTACAGTCATGGATAATGTTAATTTGATAAGCTAAATTTCTACATGGTTAACAGCTGTTCAAAGGTAATAGTCAGAAGCATTTCCATTGTTTAGGCAGATACGGTAAGACTTTCTTTCCTCAATGAGATATCTGCCATTTGAATAAAGTGCCAGCTATTAACAAAATATAATGTATGGCATGAGATTAAATGTGCTTATGCTACTGCACATTTTGAAACATAAAAAATTTGCTTAAATCATAAAAAAACCTGGACACTAATAAATACAACTTTTTAATCATTTTGATCTCAGATTTTTTACTTTAAATGTTTTTTTTCTTTCACTAAATAACATTATTTTTAGACAAAACTATTTAAACGTAAAAACTGTAGCATATGCAATGTGCTGTACTGCACTTTTGTCTGTATAGTCCTACTACAACTAAAGAGTAAGATGAGAACATATTGTTTACAGTAGAGTAATGCACAGAACAATCAATAGCACTTTTCCAATAAAACTAATGTCTGGCCAAGATCACCATCATGCAAATAGCACGGACCACAATTACCACAAAATCCCTATTTAAAAAAACACAGCCAGAATGAAGATAAATAATCATCCAATTGCATTTAGGGACATACACTCTGCACATTATAAACAGCACAGCCATTGAACACAGGTTCATGCAACTGGTAGTATACAATTTAAAAGTATACCTATTGTGTTTCAGAAATTCCGCATGGAAATAATCAGAAAAGCTTGATATTACTAACAAAGATGCCATTTAAGCCATTCTATGCCATTAGTCCCAGTGTTACATAAAGTAGCATGTTCCCTGCTCTTATCCTCAAAGACAACATCCTCGTTTAACAGTCCTTCAGGATCTCTGGCTGGATGGTGTGCCAGCGCGCTGTCTCCTGTTGCCCTCGACTGCACATGTCTCTCCAGTGCTCCTGTCCCGCCTCAGAAGCCTCACTGCCGATCCGCACACGTCCCAGCAAGCTGCTTTTGGTGTAGAGACGGCCCTGTGGAGGAGAGGGACATGTCAAATTAGGTTTCTGGTCATTTAAAAAGAAGACCGTTTTTAATTGTATTGTTGTGTGCCAATATTGTGTGGCTTGCAATGCAATACAATACTCTTACAGGTTGTCTTTTATCAAAAAAGAATGTATTAATTAATTCCTAAGATATACCTGCATGACAATGAACTCCAAGACCAGTGGTAGCTTAGAGACTTCACCAACTGGCAGGTCAAAAAGGAATGGAGCATTCCACACAGCATTGTGGCCTCCGACCCCTTTGGTCTCCTTGGTACCAATCACCTTCCCGTCCTGGTGTAGGTTTATGACAACATAGTGCTCTATGGGAAAAAAGGGTCAAACCATTTTTATAGGTGGGCATTTTTTATATTAAAACACATCAATTCAAAGCAGGATTAAGAGGCAAGGCAATTTGAGAGTGGGAGTAGAAATTCACTGCACTAGACATGGCTATGGAAACATATATTACGCAGCACATAAATCAAATCAACTGTATTTGTATAGCACATTTCATGCACACAAGCAATGCAATGCACTTCACACAAGGCAAGCAGAAATGTACAAACACATAAGAACAAATTTCTAATGCGGCTGTCATTTTAAAGCCATGCGATGTGTATCCATTAACCCTTCCTAAACACATTTACTACAGGAAATGTTTAAACTAATAAGGTCACACATAGGCATTTTTGGATTTCAGAATTCTTGTCACCACAGCCCTATGTCAATTTGGCCGAGATGTAATTCAGATATTGTGAGATATGAGAGAGGGAGGGAGAGAGGAAATGACAGGAAGCTGATCAGAACCTAATCACATTACCACCTAATAACAGAGCCAGACCCTGTGACTAACTCTGGCTTGGACTGTGAAGGATACTGGAGATGGATCTATGTCCCTGACTCTAATGGTTCTTTTGGTTACCCTCGGCAGACCGCTGGTGGGAGCAGGGCTTAAAGGTACGCTGATAGGCGTGTCATTACACTGGTTTACCTGGAGCTCCTGGCATACGCGTGAGCTTGGCCAGGTTCTCCGCCTTGCGAACCATCACCTTGATCCGATGGGCCGAGGTCTGGTACTGGAGCAGAATGAACAGCTGACCCAAGGCCCGAGGGGCACTCACAGAACTCTTCTTTCGGCCCAGCGTCTCCTGGGAGCTCATGCTCATGCTCTGCAAGAAGAGTTAAGACATTAAGGGAGGGGGGGGGGGGAATCAAGGCCTTTCATTAAGCAGATGTTCCCTGTGTCCTGGGGTGACAGGAAACAAACCAAAACACAGGGGAGACAAAGAAAGGAATGACATACTGTTCAAAACTAGAACGCTCAGAGCGCTTGTCATCTGCAGCGCAACATGAGATTTCAACGTGATTCATGTCATGAAAGGCCTAATGAATTTCATTAAGTGCTGGTATACTGCCAACAGCTGTCACTGTCTATGTCTTTGTGACTAAGTAGGGACAGCGATGTCCCGTTGGACTACAACAAGACCAGAGCAAGTGCTAAGCAATGTGAGGCTGGAATGATTAAACCTGCATTTTCTTCCCTCAATATTGCTGCTTTACCACATTCTTTAGTACAAAAACTGGTATGTCACTTCAAAATTCCCCCTGATGATGTATGCTCCAACATATCTTATATATGTACTCAAAGTATCAACCAACCATTTTTTGCTATTAAGAGACTAAGAACAAGGATAGCAAACGGATAATCTATAGATGCTTTTGCTCAGTGCAGTAATGTTGCCAGACATATTCACATGAGCGAAACTCAGTGTTTTCCACATCAGTACACGTCTCTGTGACCGGAGCTCGGAGATTTCCAATCTCTACAGCCTGACATCCATATTAGCACTGCGAGATCACACGGTGCTGTAGGGTATATTGTCCCTTGAAACATCAGTACCGGCGCCTGTGTGGAATACCCTTATCACCAGCCTGACAGTAATGTCCTCTGGCACTGCCGTCACAGCCCCACAGAGGGCATGGCGTGGGCACGCTGCCAGCTACGTGCCAGCCCCCGGCTCTCTGCATGTTTGCTCTGCTGTCACTAACTGCCACGTCACCACGGCCCGTAACGGTGGAAAACTGCTAATGGGGTGACGCGATTAGAAATTCCTTCATGGATAAAACATGATACGGAGCTATTCATAGCCTGGGGGGGTGTTAAACTACTTATTAAATTCAACTTAAAAAACAAGCGTAAAAAATACACTTTAAAAAAGAAGAAAAAATAGGCTTTCAAAGATTATAATATCTTTACTACATTGATTTGCCTTACTCAGTAGAAACAGCAAAGAAATAGCAAAAATGTTGCAAACAAGTTATTGAGTAGTCTAGATGTTCGAATCATCAAAATCCTAACCTTCTTGAGCTTGCTGGTAGCAGGGCTTAGCTCCCTCATATATGTGGCGGTAGTGTCAGGCTCCCAGTCCATCTCCCCACAGGGCATCTCCAGCTGCCCCAGCGCTGCCTCTCTCAGGCCGGAGAAGTCTCTACTGTAGACAGCCAGCCGCAGGGTGCAGGCCCGGAGCTCTTCCACAGTGCCCACATGCAGGACAAAGCTCTGGCCGTGCATCTCCGGGCTGAGGCTGCGGCGCCGCGAGGACACCTGCTGAGGAGAGGGGCAGAGTGGGGGAAGACTGGCCCTCACAAACACCCCGCTACGCCTCCGCGTGGCCCCCGAAACCCCGAGAATGTTGACAGCCAGAGTGCCACAGGAAGGGGTGAAGAGCAGAGAGAAGTGTAGAAGAGGAGCAGGCTTGCTGGGGATGGATAAAGAGCTGGAGCCGTACTGTGGCTGTGAGGGAGCCCTCTGAGCGCCGGGAGGTTTAGTCACTACACTGGTGAGGTGGCTCTGCTCGCTGTACAGGAAGGTGTCTCCGGACACCGTGCAGCGACGCTCCAACGCTCGGCGGGTTTTGGAGACCAGACTCAGTTTGGGGATGGAGGGAAGAGACGCACGGCCATGGACTGCAGGCCTGTAAGGTGAGCAGGGCACAGCAGGGGTGCTGAGGCGTCGCATGGGGAAGCAGGACCTGGACGAATCCTTCAGCGCAGCAGAGCCTCCAGGACTGGTGTTAAAGGGCAGGGCCCGGAGGTCATCCTCAGAGGGGGAGGAGCTGCTTTTAGGGGAGGGGAAGTCGAGCACATCCCCATCCAGTTCCTCATAGTGCTGCTTGATTAACAAGGTGCCCGGAGAGGGGGTGAGGGTGACGGTCACTCGCTCAGTGGGGAGAGAGCACGGGGACAGGAGCACAGCCTCTTTGTCGCACGGTGGGGGAGCCTTTCCCCTACGCCAACACAGAAGACAGCCCAGAACCAGGCAGAAACAGAACACTGCCAGACCCACAGCAAGCAGGATCTGTAGGTGGACTGGACACACACACAATCAGGCAAGAGGTCAGTCATATCAAAACTTAAGTGGTTAGGATAAAGGAGGGACCAACAGTAGTGCCAATCCATTTGAAAATATGTTTCACTATACAACAATATAGGAATATTTTAGAATATAGAAACAAATAAAGCCTTTTTGGAAATGATACAGTCAAAATATTACAGCACACTAAATGCAATAATAACAACTATATTATTTGTCCTGTTTAGCAAAAAGCAGGTGACAGGTCCTCAAGTGATTCAGGAGGAAATGCTACATTGGAGGTTGAGGTGAAAAAAAAAAGTTTTAGGTGAACACTTTATGAAAGATCATAAAGACCCTCAATAACAAACTTACCATAAAGAGATACACATTAAGTATAAGGTTTGCAATGCAGCCATCAAAGGCACATTAAAAACAATCTTTAAAAGGAAAGTGGGTAGATGATCTTAGCACATTAGAATTAGGAGATGAATTAGGACATGAAAATAGAGTACATTTCGATTCAAATCAATTGGCAACTGGGCTTATCAGAGTGATTAAATAAGGTGTCTCTAAAATGCAGCTATATATCAGATGGCTATTTGATATTCTAATCCCACTCTAGTATTTAAACTTACACTTTGAACTAAGTAATAGCTGGCCCCAACAAAATTGATAAAATCTGACATTGCAACTTGTTGAATTTAATTTTATTTTCAACATGGGTAGTTTTAAAGTCAAGATTCAAGTCTAGGATATTGTGTTACATTGTTGTTGAAGTGCGCTTACACACAATTAAATTGGTCAAAGTCGAATGTACAACAACTATCAACAGCTAACATAAAACGCTGTTATTATTGATGGTGTCAGCAATCAGCTATATTAACTTTTATAATTGATGTATCACAATTATCCAGCATATAATTACAGCAAAAAAGAGATTTATCGTTTCTTACCTCCAAGTAAGTGTAACATTTTCCGTATATATATATGTAGGCTTTATTCAATTTTAAATTAGAATGAATGGGGTTTATGAGAGCGGTCCATTCTTGGTCATATCTTGCAGTCGCGATAGCAATTTCCTCAGCGGTCTCGTTCAAGCGTCGCATTTACAGTCACATACACGCACCGTGTAGCCAATCAGAATTTGCGGTGACTAAGCATTAATGCACTAATTGTGAGTGGGAGGTAAAATTGTCAATGGTAGACGATGCCAACGAATTATTCATACAGACACCCAGTTCCAGTTCATTTTTTCAACTATTAATAGATTGATGAGTGCAAATTCATTGTCTTAAAAATATAAAGATACTGAGTTGCAACCACATCTCCTACATATATTGAAACAAGTACAGGCAATTTCAACCTGCCCACATGCATCCCACATGCATCATCTCTCTCTTTCTCTGAATTTTACAACGCTCCCCTCCACCCCCACCCATCCACACACATACATCACACACCCATACACACACTACAAACTCTCACACATTAAACTGAATTTGAGATTACAATCAACTATCATCTCACTCCCTTCCAACAGCCCAATTTGAGATGCTTTCATCACACATTATTTATGCTTGCTTATTCAATATTGCTTGCGATATGTCTAATAATTTTTCTGAACAGATTTTTCTTTCAAACATTATAAATTTAAGTACTTAACATTTGATCTGACCTTTTTGATGTAGTACAATTTATTATATCTAAAAATGTATACTATAGCAACAACAATTAGTTCTACATACAACAAATATATATAAATAGTTCAACAAGCCTTTTTTGGACAACATCTCCTTAATTCTGTAGTTTAAGGTTTTTGTCTGATGCCAGAGGACATCATGCTAGTTAGTTTCATTCTTTATAAAGCGAGTTAATGTTTGGCTGTTTTTGTGCTATAAATATAATCTTTTCAGGCACAAGGAATTTTTTGTGTCATTCTAGATCACTACACTCGTGCCCTAAAGGATTTTGTGGGCTGTCTTAAACGTGTTTCTGTAGGAGGGGCTACATAATATGTTCATTCACATTCAGATGGATAGGGACATAAGCAACTATAGTATACCCAACTCTGCACACAACTACTGAGTTAAAGTAGGATTATTTGCTTAGTTTGAGAAACTGTGAAGCTATTTTAGCAATAGTTTAGCAGATTTCTACAACACAAAGATAAAGCATTGCAATCCTACTGGATGCCTACGGTTAGCTGTTGGGAGCAGGGAGTTATAGAGTACCTTCCAGGTTCTTCATGAACAGAACCTGTATGAGCAACCAGAAGAAGAGCAGCAGCATGATACCCTCGATCATGCCTTTGCAGCCAAAGAAGAGCACAGACTGCCATACTGGCTGGTCAGGGTACTCCTCATCCAGGTAAGGCATGGTGAACTGTAATGGTCCGACTGCAAAGCACCATAAACCTATATAAGTGTGAGTATGTGCTATTAAATCTCCCTCCTTCTTCTGCTTGCGTGTTCCACTTCTGACCCATCTGGTGGTCTTATGAGTCCACTACCAGCAGTTTCGCCAATGCCTCCATGGCAAATAAAGGTCCACTTGAAGAAAGCTTATCCAATATTAATATTATTAAGAAGTATTTTGAAATAGCATCAGAAAGAGTTGGTCTATGTTGCTTGTGTTGAGTTGGGTCATTCTATTGCTGAGAAAATATTTCTTGCAGCATGTTTTCTGGTGCTCTGTGCCGTCATACAGTTGTTAAATGCCTATAACTTCAACAAACTGCTTTTTTGTCCACCTTCATTATTCCTGACAGGTCAATTATCCTAAACCATCCCCGATGCTTGTTTAAGAGATTTAAAGTGGTTTAGCAAGCCACTTGTGTCCTGTACCTACAAGTGAACAGTGGTTTCATCATCTTCTGCAGCTTATTCTGGCCAGGCTCCTCTCATAACTGCAGTCTTGTTCCAGCTCTATCCACAACAAACACACACACGCACAAACACACACACACACACACACACACACACACACACACACACACACACACACACACACACACACACACACACAAAGCCAACCAATCTTTAGTCCTTCATCAGCACATTACCCCCCCACCCTTTTCTTTGTGTGACCTGCAAGCTTTCACTCCATTAGTAAATTTCAGCTTGCAGACTGCAGGGAAAGAACGCCTGATGAGCTGCATACAAACACACACACACACACTCTCTCTCTCTCTCCTTCTCTCTCTCTCACACACACACACACACACACACACACACACTACAGTACAAAATGACAATGGCTGCTTTGACTTTAGATTACGAATAGGCATACAATTTAAAATTGTATTATAAATTGTATGTTTTATAATTATATATGATGTACATGCAAGTCAATTTCAGATATATGTGATAAAAAGCCCCTAAATACGAATGCACTCCAGATTAGACCAAAGCGAATGCCTATTATTGCAACAATCCTGCCATCCAGCGGCCATTTCATTCTTCTTTCTTGCCTCCCTGGCTGCCAGCTTCTATCCCTCTTAATAAATGTTTGCATTTTGCGGAAACGTAACAATTTCAAAATGACAAAACTTCACTATTAGGCTATACGTTCCAGTTATTGTTTCAACTTGCTCACTCACCTCTTACATTTCTGACTATTGCAATTTTACACATATTGCAGAATCCAAAATACAGGACCATTATTAGGATGATAGATATGATGTTGTACTTCAGTAGCCTACATTTGTTGTACTCCGGTAAATTAAGTGCACCGAGTAAAACTAGGCAAACTTTCAAAAACTGTTAAAACCTCGACCTAGGAAGATATGTGGTTTTCTATGCACTTAGCTTGTACATAGCGTAGCCAACAGCTACAGGCTATGTTACAACTGTTTTCTGTATTGTTTGGTAAACTGCATGTGCATGTTTTGTACAGCACTTTGGTCAGCTCTGCTTGTTTTAAACGTGTTATATAAGCCTAAATAAACTTGATTTGATTTGGTATAAGAAAATATGAAAAGCAGTGAGCAACCTTCGGTCTCTTTGTTTATACTTTCGCGGGACATGAACGGGAGTTTCCGCGTCTGTGCTTCTTCTACGGTTTTCTGTACATTCTGCATTACTGAATGCGACACTGCCACTTCGTGGGCCCGTTAAATTTACGTTGACGTATGTAGACAAACTACTGTGCGAACGTAAACGCCAAATTAACGTTTACATTCGCTAGCGTGCTTAAGCACAACCAGGCTCATGGCTTCACACCCCAGAAGTGATCTCGCAATTCGCAAATTTACCCCGTGTCAGTGTGTGCGTTCAAGAACATAGGAATCAAACCATGAACTATTGACACAATTTAAAACGGTGTTACACCTGAGATTATTCCTACAGAATGAATTGGTTTATAGCTTTATTTTTCGCAGGTTTGGTTAAAGGGAATATATTGTCAGACCCGAGAATGATATTTAGAGGTAAGCTATTTGCTTTTTTATTTAAACAAAATGTCTATAATTTTATAGGGACAATTCTTATCTAATGTTGCATTCTTTGGCTTTTTAATAATATTTATGACATCGATGATTAAAACTTGTTTTTGCCCATTTATAGCCTTGCACGCTCACTCACACACTCAGATAAACAAACAAACAATTCTTTAAAAGTTTAAACTTTGTTTTAAATTCTGAATTTTGCGTTATATGCTACTCCTATATAATACGTTTAGGAGGCTATTGCTACTGTGATCCCAAAAAGCAGTGAAACGTGCGTTTTTATTTGGTAGCCTACTCCTAAAACTGACAATAAGATAAAAATGTTTGAAGTAGGATATTGGTGTGTCATTTAGTGTTCATAGAAAATAGCCAAATCGTGGGGCTACACTCAAAAAAGATGTGTACATTATTATGTGTTCATTTTTTACACACCAGCGTATGTTTTAGCACAATCAGTGTGTTAGCACAATTGACACATACGGTGTGTTAAATATTGTGTTGGTCCCTTTTGCGAAATATTTATATTATTTTAACACAGACATTGGATAATTTAACACATGTGTTGAAATAGTAATAACACAAAAAGTGTGTATGATATTGACACATCCTTTCTGAGAGTGTAGTGTGAGAAAGCCGCCATAATTTGCTTAGATCAACATTGTCCAACTTTATATGAACTGTTTCGCAATTTTCAGTTGATTAACACTATGATTTGCATATTTTCGTCCTTCATGTAGACTTGCCATTCAAAAGGCTTCATCTAAAAGGAGATAATACACACATTGAGCTTTTGCAGGACCATCGGGACCAAGTTACAGTTGCAGGTCAAAAATACTTGAATTATTTGGACTTTCAGAAGGGTCAACACTATGTGAAGGTAAAATATAGTGTTGGCATTTCACATGCTCTTACTTTTTCACCTCTCATTAGTATTTTATAGAATCATATAGTAAAAATACAATTATTACTTTGAGTTTGTTACAGTTTGATGTTTTTATTATTATTTACAGAGACCAAATTTTGCAAAAGAATGCAGGAACAGTGATCCCATATCCCCTGTGAGTAGAAGTGATGAGAGAATGTGAGAACATAGGTCTTTTGGTTAAAAATAAGCAAGCAAACCTTTTTGTTTACTCTTGAGCAGTGTGGGTACAACATCACTGTGGTACATAGGAGTAAAAATGGCCAAACCTTTGTGTGCGGAACCAACGGAGAAAGTACAGAATGCTGCATGATGGTATGAGAGCCACTGCTTATGCTATTAAAGGTATGATCTCATGTCATAGGTATTAATACTTCTACTTTTCAGCAGAATACCTCAAACGAAGACTCTGAGTGCACTCCAGCTGGCGACCTGGAGAAAATCAAGCCTATAATAAAGGAAGGGGAACCATCGGTTCTCATCAGTGAGTTTCAGCCTTTAACCTTTGCTGTACACTACTGTCAAACTTAATTTAGTTAATGGTTGCTGTTCCACACTATTACCCATTTACAGTAAGTGTTCAATTTTGTCTTTCCAGGCTCTTCAGGCACTGAAGAATTTTACACAACATACTCCGGTTCTGAGGTTTCGGTTGGAATCTACAGGCACGGCAAGAACAAAACCAGGCCGAAGAACATTGGCAAAGGTGCTTTGTGAGATCAAATGCTAATGAGGCTCATGTTTTCCACACTCAAGCATGCATTTATGCAAACCCTAGCTAGAAGGTTCATCCTTTGGCAGTGAATTTGGTTTAATTGCTTAATTTTAATATCAGACTCGCATGCCAACAACATGCTCCAACTGGCTTGTTCAAACGCAACAAGTTCATAACACTTTTCAGTTCATAACACTTCTTCTCCGTCCCTTTCTTAGAGCAGAGGTATGTAAGTCTTGTGGTTAGCCAGAAGAGAGACAATCGCCAAGACAAACTGTATGCCTTCTACGTAGAGAAGAATACGGACCAAAACGTGGACTCTGACTTTTGGGTTCCATTTGTGTCTCAAGTGTGTCTGGTAAGAACCACACAGAATAACCTAGTACTAAACATGTTTCCTCGCTAGCACATATTGGTTTGCAATTTGCCTATCAATGTCAATATACTTTTATTCTAATAATTAAACAATTGTATCTAACATACAGTGCAGTAAACAATATTTTGCATTACCCTAATCCAGACAGACCGCGGTGGCCACAAGAACTCCCTCCAGTTTATGTGGACATCCCAATTGAGTGCACAGCTCTCATGTAGAGATCACATAAGCCACCATCACTTTAACAATCTGCTGGATGTGACAACTCTACAGGCAGAAAAGTGGCAAGATCACATGGTCTATGCACTCTTCAGCAATGGCTGGTAAGGTATGATTTTGGTAATCCCTGACACTGTTTATTACGTTATGTTTTCTTTTACTTTGCAATTGGAACTTCTTCCTGACTCATTATATATGGCTCAATCATATAATTCTTAAATTTTGTCCGTGGAAATGTGTCTCTCACACTAGTATTGATATTGTAGTGTTTTTTTGTTCCAACTTCTGCATTTTTTAGCTGAGTTAATTTCCTCTTTCTAATCTTGGCAGGCCTCTTCCCAAAACACAAATGTTGACATTAAAAGTCACTACCATGTGACATTAAAAGTCACTACTTGTCTTGTGTCTGTCAACAGGAATATGAATGCGGTGTGTGTCTATAAAATGGGTGACATTGATCGCATCTTCACAACCTCTTCTTTCAAGGGGTACAAACACAATGATTCAAACGGAAGACCTGGAAAGGTTTGTATTGTCATATTATTATACCCAGTCTTGTAGCTCAGTCTTGTATGTAGTCTTTAAACATTTTGTGGGTAACATCTTGTAAGATAAATTATACATTTCGTTCCTCTTGCAGTGTGTTGACGACAGTACAAAACTATCCCGTGAAAGCCTTATGTTAGCTGATAAGCTCTTTGTGATGGAGGACAGAGTCAAGCCCCTGGGCCTATCTGGACCTGCCCTAGTCAGCCATCGCCATTATACTCACATCCATGTGGACAGAGTCCTAGAACAACACACTGTCCTGTTTCTTTCCCTTAGTAAGTAACATTTCCCCAAACACGTTGACGCAACACATATAGATATGATGAACCAGGAAATGACTAGTCTGAAAGGCACGATACGTGAAACATAAGCCTTTAGCTATGACTGTGGTGGATGGGGCACAAAGACTCAATGTTGCGGGAATGCTGACAGATTTGAAGATGAGAATGTAAGCAACAAAACTACTTTTCCTAGTACCTCAGGACCCTACGACCTGCAGAACCTGCTATTTTTGTTGTTGTTGCCCACACCAGTTTTGTGTGGGGCTCTTTGAAGTAAAAATAGAGGTGGCATTCACACTGTTCTGAGAAGTCCTCAATAAACCTCGTCATGAAATGATTGAACTTGGTCATGACTAAACTGACTATGCGTAAACAATTAAATGTGTAGTAGTTATGAGCTTACTCTATTGGGACCTTTAGGTTGGTATTTGGTGGTAGAGAAGTGGAATAAGTCAAACAGAATATATAGTAACCTAATATAAGGGGAATTTTTATTATTTCAAAGAGTAATGATGAAATATGAAAAACATTTACTCAATTGTATGTGTGTGGGTTTGGCCCGGTTTTCCCATCATTGTTGGTTGTTTTTCCTATTGCCTAACTGACATTAAGTGGTATTACCTAAGCATGACTGTGTCTTTTTCTGACTGTCTTTCTGTCCACCAGAAAATGGAGCTATTCACAAGGTGTTGCTAACAAATAGTGAGGCCTTTCTCATTGCTGAGTATCAACCCTTTAGCCACAGAGCACGTGTACTCAACATGATGCTGCACTCTGCCTCAGTGAGTAACTTACCACAACCTCCACGCGTAATCCTCCCTATTTAGAGGAATTCACAGAATGGAAATATTTGAAAATTAAAGGGGAAACGCTTGCAGGAAACCAGGGGTCTTATTCATAAAACAATGCGTAGGATCCATACCAAAAGTGTAGTGCGTACAAAAAGCGAAAAGGCGTACGCACAAAAAAAAATCTGATTTATTAAACAGTGCGCACGCAAGTCGTACGCTGATTTCCCTTTATAAAACACAATCAATTCTAAATTTGGCGGACGTGAGCGCGCGTCTTGTCCCACCCTTTTAACGCCCATAGTTGCCTAAATAGTCTGTGAAACGCCCGTAATTAATATAAATTTATACTGGCTGCCCAATTGCGTGACACCTTCAGTGTGGTCATCTCCCTCATTGACAGTTAGTTATACGCAACGAACATGTGATAAGAATGAAACCGTGCGCTCGGATCCGGCATCGAAACCGGTACTAGTTTAAAAGTTGTAGACTATACTGCTCGCCTTATTATTTATGAGAATACATTTTAGTACATGCAAGTAGGCTATTGTTTAATAACTATAGATTCTATTAAATGTTTCCCGACTGTACAACATATTTGAGGGATTATGTAACAAAAACAGTTCACATAATTCTAACATAACAGCAACACATCTCCGTTTATTTATTATGCTACATATTTTTTGTTTTTGTGCACTCCATTCAACGGTGCATATAATAGCCCATGTGAGAGCTAATAATATTTCGATAAATTTTACACTTTGGTCTCAATTTCAAAGCGTTTGTTGAGATTCTTCCTTCTGCCAGCAGAGTCGCGGGTTCTCATCTTTCCAGTTTAGTGCGTACGCATAGTTGAAAGTTTGCGAGGAGGACCGCACATTCTCACATTCAGTATGTTTCTATAAATCCCTACGTCGGCGTAAAAAGTGGCGCACAGCCTGGTTTATATTTCTCCGTGAGCGCGTCAGCGAACGTAAACTAAACGTTAATTTGTCGCTTCCGTTCGCACAGTAGTATACCTACATACTTCAACATAAGTTTAACGGGCCCACTAGGTGGCAGTAAAATCAGCCCATCTGCTCCATTTCATTGTGGCATCTGCGTTTTCATTTGTTTTGGATACAGCCAAAAATATTACCGAATACATCTACTTGCTGCCTACCCTGCTCAACCAATCAGCGATTGTTTGACGCACTGAGAAGACGCTTCGCGCAACGCGCTGTTACGATTTGGGAGGACTCCCCGTCAACACGTCGGCGGGCCTCGGTGAGCTACGCTTTCCCAGAAACCCCTGCTCTTCGAAGCTACGCAGAGCTGTTTACGTGCTGCTTCGCAGAAGTATATACCAGGCTTTACGCCTTCTTCTGTGCGTAAGCAACCTTTTTAAATGAGACCCCTGGACCGGAAGCTTGATCCAGTTGTAGCAGTAGTAGTAGTATTCAAATGCACAGTCCATCTAATATTACATTTTCTATCAATAGCTCATTATTTTGGGATGGTGGTATCATTCCAGAGAAAGCTGTACGTGAGCTCTGTGAGTGAGGTGGCTCAGATGGACTTGGAGAGCTGTGGACTGTACGGAGACCTCTGTCAAGACTGTATTTTGGCGAGAGACCCCTACTGTGGCTGGAACGGCACTCACTGCATCCCTGCAACAAAGTAAACCCAAGCGCTGGATTAAGATTTTTGATTGAGAAACCTGATTGGTCTAGTATTGAAAATAATCTATTATGCTGATGGCCATTTATACTTGTGTTGTGAGCTTAATATAATATTTATGTTTCTCTCACAAGGTATTCAATCAGCCTGCAAGGCCCAGTTTTAAGCATCTCCAGGCATCTATTTAGTGTTTAAAAGTAGTGTAATGTAGTAATGTATTCTGACATTCTGGGATTATTTTTAATTTTTTATCAACAGTGCAACAAAACAAGATGTGGAGAATGGCACTCATCATGTAAATCATAACATTTGCATTCCATCTATAAAAGAGTATTTTCCAGGCAAAGGTTTGTAGTGGGAATGTTTTACCTTAGTCCACACATCCATCTAGGGATTCTAATTTAAGACTTATTTTCAAACAAATGCCATTCTGTTTTTTTCTTTTGTTAGTTAAGTCCCCTTCAAATGGAGAGGTAATAGGATGCTGTCCAGATGACAGAGAAATTCCCACTGATGGCATCAGAGTTCCCCTTTCTTCTAAGTACTATCTCCAATGCCCAACTAAGTCCAACCATGCCGAGTACAGTTGGCATCAATCTGGAACAACTAACTCCACACCGTGTGTCCACATGGAGAGCCAGTGTCTCCTGCTCATAGAGACCATGGGCCCCGAGCAGGAGGGCACTTATAGCTGTGTGTCAGAGGAGAGGGGTTACAGAAGGACCGTGGCCCAATACCAACTACAGGTGGGGAGTGAGGCAGTGCAGTTGACATCTTTTACACTGGGCTGGGTGTGCCAGATAGCCATGCTAATCCAAACTCTTTGTGGCTAGTAATGTAATCAGTCCTACGTACAATAAGCACCAACATATTGCTATTTATTAAATAGCTAAGATGATTTCAGATTTAAGGACAAGCAGCAGTCACAGAAAGCTTGGTAAAAATGTACCAATGTACAAACAAGTAAAGATAGTCAATGTCAACAACAACAAAATAAGTTACATTTTCAGCATAGGTGCATAATGCTTTTTAACCCTCCTATTATCTTTGGGGTCAATATGATCCTGTTCAATGTTTGACGGCCCTAAAGAAATACTGGGCCTAATTTAATGGGGACAACTGGTTAAACATAAACTTTCTTATTTTTTTTCCATACCATTATATATATATATATATATATATATATATATATATATATATATATATATATATATATATATATATATATAGTTTTATTTCAATAACCCTGACTTAACATGTTTAGCATTTTTAAACTATACAGTGGGTTCATATTCCATTGGGAAAGGTTATTTTTTAAATTAAATTCTAATGTGAAGCCACGTGAGAAATCACCTTTTGTGGTTTGCTGACGTAGGCCCATGGAGTGAAATGGTGGGTTTCGAAACAACGCTGGGCCAGACCCTTTGTAAGCTTTAAACCAAAAAATCTTTTTAGAAGTGATACCTCCAGGCAGGTAGACAAGGTCAAGAAAGTCCTGGGGGGTAACTCTGACTGGAAACCATTTGCGTACTATCTAATCTGGTACAAACATATATGACTCATGCCAACCTATATGTCTGCCAGTAGTATTTCAAGCAACTGTGGTGATCACTGTTGTAAGACTGCTTTAGCAAACTGTGAAACGAGAACAGTGACTGACTGGTCTCTATACATCACTTCCTTATCCAATGCTGCAGTATCCGTTGCTTCTGACAGACTTTCTCTGTGTGTATGTGTCATCAGATGCTTAGAATAACCAATAAACAATAACCATCGCTTATTTAATATTATTTTTGTATGGCTACTAATGGTAGTACTAATGTTAACATTTACATAAATATGTGAAATTCTCTATGAGCGCCCTTTGGCCCTGTATTCAGCCTCTCAAAAACTTTGAAAGGCCGGAAATTACTAACCAATCAGGATACCATTTTGACCTAGCAAACCATTAGTCTTGTGCAAGCTCACTCAAGTCAGGCAGAGTGCAGGCATGTGTAACACAATTTGAAGGGAGGGGCATAAGAGAGGGAGTGGAGGTGTCATACTCAGGAAGCTGGGCTTTTTTTGGCTGTTGTGCATCAAATTCTTTCTTTTTTTTGCCTAATTCTCTAGACTAGCCTACTGCTCATTTCAGAAGCGAAATGTCTGAACATTTGCCAGGACTTTGACACATTCAAATAAATTATTAAATAATTTGTTTGCTTGTCTTCAATTACAGATGACTCCCAGGTTTACAAATTTTCGTTGTTGCTGTTGTTGTTGTTATTGTTATATCTTCCAACTAGCTCTAGTCATTCTATCAAAGTATGTGTTTTTATGTCTGTATAAAATAGAATAAATAGTGAGTGATCAAATACAATTTAAATACGAAAAAGAACAAAACAAATGGGTAAGATATAAAGTAAAACTTTATCATGACATACAAGTTTAAAGCCCTGAGAACCATATCTTTATATTACTAATGTGAACAAAACTGTATGTGTTAAAAATCACTTTGGAAAAAGTGCTCCTCTTAAATACAATCAGCACAAACCAGTTTTACAAGCATTCACATGTGTGATGTCCTATTTTTTTGTTTTAATCAAAGAGAAAACCATAATGTCAGTAATATCATTATTATCATGTCCATAATAATAACAACAGTACAAAAATATGCACAAACCCCAGAAATCATTTATATAAGGAGCATTGTACAAACCCAAAAAAAAACAAAAAAAACAAACATAAAATTGATAAATGAGGTATTCAATAACCACTTGCATATACACCTGTGTTACACAGATCAGGTTAGATTTAAACAATTAAAAATCTAATTAACTCCAAACCTTATGAGACAAGGCTCTGCAGACTTCTGCAACTTCACAGTTTCCTGAGTGATGTGACCTTGCCTGTAAAGGAGGCAAAAATCCAAAAGCAACGCAAAATTAAAGTCTAAAATTGCATTGAGCGGGTCACTGCCAGTTTGCATTTGTACGTGTCCCTCAATACACACCACTGTTAAAACTTCAATATCAAATGCAACAATGACTGCAGCCCAATGCCCTGAGGTATTATGGTGTTACGAGGTAGGGGGTCTAAAAGATGACAATCATACAAAGATATACAGATTATCTTTCTATTTCTTTCGCACTCTCGCACACACACACACACACACACACACACACACACACACACACACACACACACACACACACACACACACACACACACACACACACACACACACACACACACACACACACACACACACACACACACACACACACACACTTCAAATCTGAAGTTAGCTGTAAACTGATTTCACAGAGCTCTGATTGACATTGAGTCCATGGTTGTTATGCTATGGTGGTCTTTGCGAAATACACAGCCTGCAATGTTCTTAATGGCATAACAGTTAAGTAGACTGAAGAGAAAGAACACTCTGCTAATATTAAACTTGCTCTTAGACAATCAATTACAGTCAAATTGACTCTCTCACTTTCTCATGCAATGGCTATAAGGCTACACTGTCAAATGGTCATTGCCCTAAAGACTGGGTGAAACTTAAATGTTGATTTCTGTAATGAGGAGGGAAAAACACCACCTACAATAGGGGATCAAGCTTTAACTCATAATCAAGAAGTTCATTGGAAAATCAACGCAAATAAATAGCAAACCTTGTTTGTGAAAGCAAAAAAAAGGGGAAAAAAAAGAAAAAAAGAATAGTGATCAAATGTCTGAGTGAAACCTTTTCTTTTTGGAAATTTTAACTTCAATGGATTAAGCTTGAAGAAAAGTAATTCCCGGCTAGAGAGCCCCTGAGACAAAGTGGTATCTCACCAACAGTTGATTTAAGGCAACTACTAACTAACTAACTTTCACCTATAGAAAATGTGGGCATTTGATGTCATCATAGACAGCAAATTCCTTAAATAACTAATTGTTTTTAGATGTATTCAACCCCTAAAGTGTGCACTCTATTGAAAAAGGTCCACTGGATCCACAATTGCCAACATGTAATGGCTAAAACACAGCCTAAATAAAGCAACAAGGCTGCCCAGCTTAGACATTACATTGGGCTTAAAGTTTTGTTTTAAAAAAGCAGAAATGCCTCACATTCAACATGGATAAAGCTATAAAATCCAATTACATATCAGGTCTTGGTTCAAAATGCAGAGACTGTTTAAGTACAGAAATACTGTAACAGGGGGCTGATAACATCAATCAAGGAAGTCTAAGCTGACGAACTAGAGAGAACCATGGTAGCAGAGAGCAATTACTTCTCTGTTCTGTTCAACACATCTTAGGTCAGAGAATGGTCTTCCACTCTACACGACATACTGTCGCTGTCTTGGTAGGTATGCTTCTAAACAGTGTCTATGGTAATGGAAACATTGCTGGGAATTAAGGGACACTAGCAATGGCTATCTGGAGATTCTGCTTGTCCTGTAGCATTAAATATACTGCTACTACACCACCTCATGGTGGTCTGGACTCTACGAATCAGGCTAGATTGACTGGGCTAGTCTTTGGTATTCAGCTGTGCATTTACCAAAACTACTCTTAACACAAACCTGAAGATTAGGGTGTCGAAAAAAATACTGGCCACCTGATTCTACACATGCAGAGTATATTGTCAACAATGTATCATCAACTGCAGTATAACAGAAAAAAGGAAATAGGAGTGGGGGAAAAAAAGAGAAGAAAAACAAATACATCTTTCTCAATTACAAATCTAAACAAGAAAGAGAGAGTAAAAGAGCAAGCCCCAACCCAGTTTATCATGGTATTTCTCCCCCAGCCTGTCTGCAATCTGACATTTATGCATGTCCAACATTCCGGAACTCCGTACTGTGGACAGGTGTCAGTCTCAAAGGCCAGGTCAAGTCCTTGTTAGCTTCACAGCAATGAGGTATGTAGTGTAATTCTCCATAAGAGAGTCTGAGGTATTTTTTCGGTATGATCCTTTTTTTTTTACGGCAAAGTGGGGTCCGTTGACATCACAGTGCTTCCTGAGAAGGGCGCCTTCCCAAATGGAGAGATGGCTAACAAGAGGTTTGAATGTGTGTGCCAAAAACAGAACGAGTCTGCCAGCGTTTGCAAGGTAACACGTTTGCTTCAGAATTGCTTCCTGTTTCTGAATAGTTGGAACTGGTGACACACAGTGGTGGGTTCACAATTAACCCTACCATGGGGATCGAAACACAATGACACCTTTCTGATTAATAGAAACTAGCAGTATGGTCAGCTGACCCTCGGTCTTGCTAGTCCCATGATTGGAGGATCAGCTCTTTTCCCCAAACTCTGCTGTGTGCCACCAGTCCAAATAGACCCAATCCACAATAGGGTATCTATTCAGTTGTGATCTTCAGATGGAGATTTAAGTACACAGTGTCCAACGATGCTCATGTACTGTGGCTGACTCCCAGCTGACTACTATATGAGGTATTAGGTGGTAATCTACAGTTTCTGACCAGTCAGAACATAATACAGACTATCGCTCTGTTTGGCTACAGCCCATCGTCATGGCAACTTGAGCAGATGCAACTGTAAGAATAGGTGGTGGGGTGAGTGCGAGATTCTGCTGTGATATTCTTAAATTCACCTGATTGCAACATGATCAAAAAAGAATACAAAAATAAAGTTAATTCAGGTCAAATATACTACAGCTCCTGAGGTAAAGACACCACTGCAGGCTTCTTGATTTGAGATATGAAAAAAAGAAGTAAAGAACTAAAACAAAATAAAAAATATCATTCTAAAACACAAAATCAGAAGACAACAAAATGGCAACAAACAAACTAAAGTCCTAAATAAAAGTTCAGTTATGAGACACCTGTCAGTGGGTTTTGGCTAAGGTCTTTGATTGTGTTTAGCAAATATATATATATATATATATATATATATATATTATGGTGTTCAGATGTGTGTGTGTGTGTGTGTGTGTGTGTGTGTGTGTGTGTGTGTGAGAGAGAGTGTTTTAATATGAATGCTCCAAAGAACGCAAAGGTGCATGTACGTGTGTGTGTGTGTGTGTGTGTGTGTGTGGGCACATGTTTACATGTATTGTACTCGGGCTTGTGTTCATGACTGGACAGCCAAGGTTGACAGGATCGATGAGGTATTTGTTGTGCAACAGTTTGGTTTTCTTAGCCATTTCTCAATGTACTGTATTCATGCTGGGCCTGCGTGTTGAAGAGAAACCTGGAGGCTGGCAAGACAAACCGCCTGAGTTAAGGTGAGCCACTTGTGGACGGCTCTGCTGAGCCAAGCCCCTTGAAGGAGGAGGAGGAGGAAGCTGGACTGTGGCTCTGGGCGGAGGGAACCATGAAGCCAAATCCTGCACTAGGACCAGCAGATGGCACTGAAGCAGTAGCAGACGTTGCAGTCCCTGGGGCTCCTGCTGATTTCTGGGCAAACAGGGTTCCTAAAGCATTGCAAAACAAAATGACAATAACTTGGAGTCATCCAAGTCAGCAGAATTGCTGTACGATGTTGTCTCTACACAGTTCTCTCCTAAAACTTTGTTTTTGGCAAAAGGTGTGCAACTAACCTGAATAAATGATGCCATTGACCTCCATAGACATACTTATGCTGGAGTTACCATTGGTCGAGATACTCAGGGACATGTCCTGCTGCTTCTCTTCTAGAAACAGAAAGGAGAACGTTTGATATCAGGGGTAATAACAACTTAGGTTAACAATTATATGTTGCAAAACGTGGTATAAGAGAGGATTTACAATCCTAGAATAATGTATATTAAAAATTTGAAAATAACTCAAGCCTCAGCATTGTGCAAGAAAAGGCTGGCGACTGTGTACCCCCTATGAATCTCTGTATTTCACATCTCCATCAATGCCGTGACTATTACTGACTAAGTAGGTAGCTGAATACAGCTTTTATGATATTCAGGATTATAGCCACACATGTTGCAAGAAGACAACTCCTTGCTTACATCACAATAAGGGAGGGGTAGACATAGACACCAAGGAGAGCTCTCATGTGTTTGCTCCAAAAAAACAAAACAAATGGAAGGGAATCTAAATACTGAAAAAGCTATTTGTTTGTTCATATCCTTTTTTTAATTGGCAACACTTTACTTCATACATGTATTGCATAGCTTTTTAAATTCTGAGTTAAATCAAATTTGTTGATCAATACATGTTTACATTCAAGAATGGTTTAATTACCAAATTTCTGAATTTATTGTATATATTTCTTACGTTTACATATGATTTAATGAATGTTTCGAAAGCTTGACTATTGATGCATCTACTCAAGTAGGACTTTATGAAACACATCTTAATAGTTTATTTGACTCTCCAAATTGACAATGTATGAATAAACCACTCAAGTCCATTTGCAGCAGCGCTGCATCTAATATATTTGGCTGTAAAGGGTAGATGTGATAACATAAAGAAGGGGACAAACCTTTGACATTGGTGCCCAGGCGCAGATTCATGGGCACCTGGGACGCCATTGCCAGCAGGTTGTGTTGGAAGGCCTGCTGCATCAGGCGCTGTTGCTCCTCTGCCAGCCGTGCCATCTTCCTCTCTGGTCCCTCGCCAACACCGGTCTCGAGCTTTTCTCTCAGCTGCTCCAGAGTGGCAGCCCGTGCCAGGCCAGCCACCTGCTGCTGCCCAAGGGCCAGGGCCATGTTAGAGGGCCGCAATGCCAGCAAAGAGGAGTGTTGGTCCTCTGGAGGAAGGAGACGGACAAGGAAGGGATGAGAATAAACAGCACCAAAACAGATGAAGGTGATTTACAATGAAGAAAGGGTTCAACTGCCGGACAGTCGAACTATTAAATGGCAGAGACAAATATTATATGACGAGGCCAAGACAAGGAAGTGACTACAAGCGCTTATTACAGAGGACACACAAGCCAAAAAAGCTGCTACCGTTGGGGTCATCAATGGAGTCACATTCCAATCCGGTCAAAGCAGGATCAGATAAGAGCAACAGGTAATGACAGTAATCAAGTGCAACCCTATTGATGTGGACAGACGGCTTTAAAACGCGCTGGCCATAAAGTGTCCTTGGCGTGGGAACCATGTTATTAATGAGCAGTAAAGGTGAGGGGACTGAGCAGCCCAGGGTCCGGCCTTTGCTCTTAATACCGAGTCAACTACCAGATGGGCTCACGACCAGCCCATCTGGTGGGACAACCAAAGTGCCTAACATTGATCGGAATGCATACAGACAGGACGCTCTAAATAGTAATAAAGAAGACAACATTTTTAGTAAACCTCTGCAAATTGTCCGTCAAGAGAGCAAATCATTGTTTCATCCTTTTTGTGGCAGCAGCAGCTCTGAAGGATTTGGGTGTTGCTGTTACCATTTCCGACATGTGAAAATGGTTGTAGTTACACTGCCTTGCAATAGAGGGCGATACTTAACTATCTATATTCACATAAGAGAGGTCCTTCACTCCTTATAAAGACTAAAACGGCTGTAGAACTCCCCTCCCTTCAATTGCAAAATATATCACATTGCAATAGTGTAATCAACTCAGCCTTGAACCTTTGTTGGCAGTGCTTGGGTGACAATGACACATGTATTGACATGTGTATCACTGCGACTGTTATGTTGTACCTTTTTTAATGGAAGGACTGGACGAGGCTTGCAGACCGTTGATGACTCCCGAGGCCCCCATAGCCGACAGGTGCATCTTGGGGGGCGAGAGGATGTGTGGCGCCGTGCTGGGGGAAGGCGAGAAGCGGAACAGGCTGCTGCTGTAGCTTGGGCGTCGGCCCTCGCGCCGGTTACTGTCGATGGCCGCCTGCAGCTCGCCCGGGGAGCTCAGACCTTTCCTCTCGCACTCAAATGGGTACAG
The DNA here is from genome assembly GCA_026901105.3 of Galaxias olidus. Taxonomy (NCBI): domain Eukaryota; kingdom Metazoa; phylum Chordata; class Actinopteri; order Galaxiiformes; family Galaxiidae; genus Galaxias; species Galaxias olidus. The sequence goes on from JAPMUY010003448.1 coordinate 160,678, forward strand.
GTATTTCATATACCTGCACAGATAAAAAAACAACAACCGCGTCAACACTGGTATGTCCTACCACACAGCCAGTTACAGTGTGCAGTTTCAACGTAGGCATTTTTCCACCTCATTAAAACGTGAACGCGGGGAGTATAATGGAAGATGGCACTGCAGGATCAATACCGAGTGAAGACCGGCCTCCATTAGATAAAGGCAGTGGACTGTTGCTGGAGAACAGCGAGTTAGCATTAAAAATACATAAAGGTTCATTAGGGCACTCCACTAGTCAACAGTGATAGAGAGGTATATGGCAGTGCACTAGGATTTTTATGGAGAGCAGAAAGGCAAAGAAGTTGTCAGTCAAAGCCCACCTCAGTCATTCTGAACTCTGACCCAAAACACATCAATAAATCTATGAAATCAATGGGCTCATGTGTGATGTAATGAAAGGGGAATAGAATGCGGGGAGAAACGGTGCCTGGTTGAAGGGATAAACCACACACATACAAAACACATACAATATATAATACACAGAGGGCTGAGGTTTTAGTATGAGGGCACACACACAGACTTACTGTGTTCGAAGGGTGAAGGCAGCACTGGTGATGGAGGTGGGCAGGTTGAGGCCCTTGGTGATCTCTCTCCAGATCTTCTTGTTGATGACCTCCACCAGGCCTCCCTTCTCAGTCACCAGCTTGTAGAGCATGTACAGGTCCAGCACCTGCTTGGCCATGATGGGGATGCGGTTCACTGGTGTCCCTAGGGAGAGAGAAACAAAAACACCAGGTCAGTCTAAATAGGATCTTTCCAGCTGAAGTGTTTTGATTCAAGACATTCTATTGTCACGTCCACACAGGCAAAAATCACTTTTTATACTTATATATTTTTATATTTATATATGTTGCTTTAAGTTGGGGTTGGGGATATTACATTAAAAACGTTTTAGTAGACTAACATTAAATATAAATAATAATAATAATAATAATAATAATAATAATAATAATAATACTACACGGGATGTATTGGCGCCTTTCAAGTAACTCAAGGAAACTAAATATAATGAACTGTTGCTCATTCATGTTTAGAGCGTGACCTATAAAGTCCTAGTGAGATCATTGCTGGACAGAAAGCTCAGACAGCCTATTGAATTTGACTTGGAAATGTACACGGGCAGAAAAAAAGGATAAAAACATATTAACAGTCAAGACAAACCGGCTTGACCTGAAAAGACGGTTTAGTAAACAATACAAAGTGAAGCTGTCCCCGACTTTTTTATCCAGATGCATTAATCTTGTGAACAGCTTATCTGCAATTAAGCGTGCAGGGAGTGTGCTGGCTGGAGAGGAGGAGGAGGAGTGGTGGGGGTGGATGGCGCTACGTACCAGAATCAAAATGTACCATGCAGCCTTTATAGAGAAGGGGTTGAAGCGACCTGCTAATCTGCAGGCGGTGGGGGGCGCCCGGAGAGCCCAGTATAATGAAGCTCATTTAGAGGATTGTGCCTGGTAAATCCACACCCCATTGCCTGTAAGTGCTACTGGGCCCAGAGCAAGGGGACGGGCCAGATTTGCACATGGTTAATGCCAGTCAATCCTTCTGCCTCTGAGGCCTGCTCTTAACCTGGAATAAGTCCCATTAATGTCTTCACAAAATAGCAATGTGATCAGGCCAGAGATTAGCCCTGATTCAATGTCTTAAATTAGCAACGGGCCCCGCCAGGTTGTCTTTAATTAGGCCATTTTCATGTGGCTTCGTTGGGCTAAACACATGGACTTGCATAAGTATAGTGGTAAGAGGGGCGGGGCAGGTTGGCTTGGGAGGGATGATGACTGGTCTCATGGCCGTATACTTACGACCATATTTATTGGTAGCCCGAGAGTAAGGCACAAACATTAAAAAACATCCTTTCCAGTAACAGAGCTATTAAAGATGCTACACCTAGCAACAGTCAACAAAACAAAATGGAAGGCTTCTTGCCTACCACACATACAAAATGTTTTACGTGAAGCCGGTCGTTTCAGAAGCTACTATAACATAGCTAGTGGAGAGAACAGGAGAGGGCCAAGAGGTTTGATTAGAACTGGACCCGGTCAGGGGTACCCCACCACATACAAAGGCCGTCCTGGAGGCCACTAGTAAGCCTGAGTTTCTAGAACACGCGCTGGATCAAAGCAATAGGAATGTGGATGCTTTGACACCAGCCCCTGTTCACTGTTATTTAATGCAGCGCTGGACATCAATCCTGCATCAAACAATTAGTACAACCGGCAGGGTCAGAGGTCGCCTGGGGGTTATTGATGTGTGAATTAAAGTGCAGGTCAGCAGGAAGCCATGTTTTCATACAGGGTGAGCCGTCCCCCTGGACAATGACAACACAACAGATGAGGCACAATGGATTTGGCTTGCACTGACAACCCAGCAGTTAGGCATTAATTCACACTTGCGCCTCTGTTCCTGTCCACTGTTATCAACATTGTGACACAGATGACATTGCCAATTCAGCATAGCCATATGCTTAAATGTAAAACAATTGGAATATAATGCCATGTCGATAAACTTTTAAGTTTAAAAACATGGTACGATACATCTGAGAGATCTGAATGAAAATACAACACTAACATTGGAAATACCCAGTGAGCTCTAGAGGTTTAGTTTAGAGATTAAACAACCTGCTAGCTGATGCTGAGAAACATCTGTTGTTGCCAGGGCTGGGCAATATGGCAAAAAATGTATATCACATTATTTTTGGGATAAATATCACTATTCGATATAACTCGATAATTCCTAACGTATCTATGTAATGTTAGATGATATATAAACAAAGTATAAAATCAAAAAGGGGCGGGGTCAGGATAAAAGGCGTCATAGATGGAACAGTCCAGTGGAGCGCTTAGAATTAGGAAAGATTTGAACGGAGATTCTCTGTGCATATGAAGAAAGGAACGAGAACCTCAATATAGATAATTAATATTTAAAATAATTCATCCCAAACATATTTATCACATTGACCAATGCGATATATCGCCCAGCACTAAAGTTACTAGAGGCAGTTTATCTGTAGGAGATGATTTTGGCGACCCCTATCGTTTGCTCAGAGTAATTGTTTCCCCTAACCATCGCAAAAAAGACATACAGAACGCTCATGGTCACTGCATATCGCTAGCACAAGCAACAAATTATACTCCAAGTATGGGTATCTCTTCCTGATTTAGTGTACTAGTGTACTTAGTACTTCCTTGTGCCATAAAGCAATTCGTCACAGTTTCGCAGAAGATCGTGCCCGGGGGCGGACAAAATTTGTGATTTTTTTCATTCTCCCATAGACATTACAATGTGCTATCAGAAGTAATGTATTGATAATCCGTAAATATAAAATAAGTTGCCTATAGTTGTTTTAAGCTTTTATCTACATATAATAAGATCTTTTGAATCAGAATCCTAACAGCTGTTCCACAGTAAATTTGAGACAATGCATTGTGGTCATGATATCAGGACACACATTTATTGAGCAGCAAAAAGCATTAGCTCACATAAACCAAATGTAGGCCTCTATTGGCTGGTCCGCCTCTTTGGCCATCCTGGATTTGTCCACTTTGCAGCACTGAAACGATCTGTAATTGGCTACAGGCTTCACCTCCCATCATCCTTTGCCCTGGACTGATTTTCCCCCTGGGACAGGACCATCAGGATCCGAGTGATTAATGGCCCGGAGGGTCAGGGGTCACCATGGTGGGAAGTGCTGTGGCTGAGGGCCCCTGAGCCACTCCCTAAGCCCTTCCTCCAACATCTACCGGCACAGGCACAGGGGAGACACGCTAGGAACTAGCACAGCCGTCCATCTGAGAACTGCCGTACTATGGAAGTCTGGGATCAGCAACACACACACACACACACACACACACACACACACACACACACACACACACACACACACACACACACACACACACACACACACACACACACACACACACACACACACACACACACACACACATTAAAGTGCACACACACAAACGCAACTTCCAAAGCTAACATACAGCTACCAAAAGGAGGGAAGTGATGACCAGACTACAGCGAAGGCAAAGAGGCCAAGCTTTGGGGATATAGGCCGAGCCACATGATTGTTTAAATCTTACCGTCCAAGGACTGTTTCTATCCCAATGGGGAAAAACAAGGTCATTACATATGACCCCTGACCTCCTTTTAGCAGAAAACAGCTGTCCGCATTAAAGGGTTTTATAATAAATCAATGGCGTGGCACTGACGCCAGTGGGGTAAATGAAACATTGCTGATCTAACATTACTGACATTCTTTGAATGATTTAGAACGAGAGTGACAGCCTTCAAGCAGCCAGAGATACGTAGGAAATGAATTTTTTACCATGTGCATGCAAGCGGTGTGGGGTTTCACTACCATCCTGCTCCTACTCACAACCAGGGAGCCCAATGAGGAAGGAAGGAAAGAGAGGAGGGATAGAAGAATAGACAAGGGCAAAAGAAAAATACATAGTTCTGCAGACGTTTGAAATGGGCCCCTGGCTCCAGGGTGCCAAGAGGTAGGGGCGGGAGGCAAAGGGGGGGTGGGCTGCTGGGCTACGCAGCTCCAGCCAGCTGGAGAAAGACGGGATTACCACTATAAGAAAGGTGTCAGCCAACACAAACGGCCCCTGGCCTCACGTCGATGTCTGAGTGCTTTTAGAGCTCCCCCTCCACATCCCTCTGTAGCGCCCTGCCCACCACCTCTAGCCTGGATTAGACCAAACAAGGCCTGCTCTCCCACAGCCTTTTCTCTCTCTCTCTCTCTCTCTCTCTCAGACTACAGGCCTGTTCAGCGACCAGGCAGAGTGTTTACTCTACGCCGGGTCACAGCCGTTTAGTTTACATATTCGCATGTCGAAGCTCACATTGTCAGGGACGCCACGTGCTAAAACGGGTTTGTTTTATTTTTAATGCAGCGGCCAGGGACATAAAAGGTAAAGCCTGATGACAGAATGGAATTTGTCTATCTTTAGATTAGGGAGCATGTGACTAAGCAATTCATATCAAGTGGTAGTGGAGATGTATATAGACTGCCCTTTTCCCTACAAGCCAGGTAATACATAACATTATATAAAAGCACGCAGCAAGGGGGAGTAAGAACTGGCCGTCATTCAACCTGGAACAAAGCCTAGAGTGTGAGTCTTTGGGTAAGAAAATACGCAGATTTGCCAGAGCTGCAATGCTAATGGCAACAAAGTACATGACAACATGGCACCGGCCCAATATCGAAAACGTAGACTGTAAATCTAATTGACAAGAGTAAGATCAGTAAGCCGATGAGATAACAGAAGAATGGAAGAGTGCAGAGGTGGAAAGAGATAGCACGGGAGGGAGAGGGAGAAATTTGACTCCCCTCTTCTCAGGCCATAAAGATGGGTCACCTGGCAAAATGGGGGGAAGGGGATTGAAAAAGCTGGATGGCGCGAAAAGTGAGATGGCCACTTCAAGTGTAACCTAAATCCCTGCTGTCCCCGGAGGCCAAACAGGCATGGACACAGCGGACACTCATCTACACGCCATCAGATAAAAAGGTGACCTGACCCCTCTTCTCACCCTGTCCACATCTATCTCCTAGGTCCCTACATATAGCCCACATCGCCTTAATATGTGCCGCGCATATCTTGTCACCATGATGCTAATTAAGGAGCCTTGTCCACCAGCCGCTGTGCCCTACTCTCACCCACCTAAGAAAGGTCACTTGACATGAAGCACAAAGTAAGAAATGGTCTGTAAAAAGTACATTCTGAACTCCGTGCATAGGTAGAGGTGGTGATATAAGACGTGAGCAACTTGGAAAAGAACGCAGAACAATGCAATAAAGAGAGTGCATCATGTATTCCAGGCACAATGAAATACAACCTGATCCCCTACAGAAACAGTATGCAACCAATTCAATCCCGTTAAGATACCAAAGGTAAACCAAGCTACTCCTTCCAGCAGAACAGATAGGGTTGTGAAACCGGAGCCGCTGCTGAAACAACAATGAGCAGGCCAGTGGTGACCAGCGGTGACTAGTGAGGTGGGGACACAGTAGTGTGTGTGTGGGGGGGGGGGAGTAACTAGGAGAAAGAGACATCTTTACTGGCAGGTGCACCATTGACAGGATCTCGGTAGACTTCTCTCCCTTGGTCTCTTTATAACACAGCTAACTGCTTCAATCAATGGACACCCCCACTGACAAATAAAGCTATCAGCTGACGAGCTTCATTTGGAGGGCGGCCGTGCTGATCAATAGCGGAGGCATCAGCTGCTGGGGGCACGGGGTAATAGGGGAGAGAGTCTGGGGTGCAGGGACTCAAGATGGTACATTTCTTAAAACAATGCCGTTATCTGCTCTTGGGTCCAGGATAGATGGCAGGTGCTAATGGACAAAGATGCTATTGGAGAAACTAAGACCAACCATAACCTATAATGCAAACGAGTCCTCTATGTACTGCTGATTAAATTAGTCTTTGCCTCTGGCCTAGGTGCCTGTATGGATTTCAACCAACAGCTTGGGTTATGTGAAGGGTGACGATACGACCATGCACTAGGTCAGCGTGGGGAACCTCAGCCTCAGCCTCAGCCTTTCTTTGGCAGAGGTAAAGTATTGATTGATCAGGCTCTAAAATACACAGGAAAAGAATGGATAATACAGAGAAACGTGAAATAGTAGTCAAGTTTGATCCACGCGTGCCCTAGCCACCCTCCTCCTCACTCACTCTCATGAGCCCAAGTGATTAAGATTCTCTCAGCTTGGCAGCTTAGAGCTTAAAATCCTTGCGCAGTATGGTCATAATTAAAAAGGACCGTGGAACCTTTCCGCAGACTGATCGAGGAAATTACATCGATGCGATGGGAAGAGAAACACACAGAACAGAAGATGAGAAATAACTGAAATGGAAAAGGGCTGTAGCTGGATGGTAAGAGACAAAACAAAAAGACTTGGAGGTTCCAATCGTACACACCAGGAAAACGGCAATTTCCTTCTGTTGTGTAGGAAGAGGGTGATAACATGGTAGATGAGCCCATTCCGAAGAACATGGCTATAATTTGCCAGTGATGGGTGGTGATTACGAAAGGCAGAGCCAATCTTTACCCTCAAACATATCAACACAGAAACCACATCTTTGCTCATACACCTAAAAATGTCCAAGATAAAAATGGCTTCCTTTTTTGGTCTCTGTTGGGTGACATTGATTAGAACGCGATGCTTATATCTTAGCTGGGTTGGACTTGGGTTCCCACCCTTTTCCTTAGACCAGGGGCCCAGTCTAGCAACTCCAGTCTGCCTGTCTGTTTCCATGGTTAGGCCGGTCTTTGCCCCGTGATGGATCGCTTGCTTCCAGGGGGATATGAAAGAGTGCGGCCTTGTTTCCACACATGCAGGCCTGATGCCTCCCTTCATTCTCGGTGCCTCTGTGGCACCCTCTCTCCTGTCTCCCCTGTGCCTCCCCTGTCTGGTCTCTTCATCCCTCACGTGCAACCCCCCCCCCCCCCCCCCCCCAACTACCACGCAGACACGCGGCAGTCTCTCCCTCGTCTGCTGTCCATCAGCGTTGCCCTATCAAAGGCTGGGCCCCCACTTTTAGGGCCTCATTAATCATCCTCTGCAGGACAGGAGGCCCCTTAATCCAGCCCTTCCCCCCAGGGCCTGCGCACCACCCTCCGCCCCTATCCCCCACGGTGTTATCAAGTTTCAGTGGCTGTAACTGTAGCACAATAAACAGAGGGAAAGAGGGTGAGGGGAGAGCGGGGGAGAAGGACAGAGACAGACAGAGAGACCGAATAGATTACATTTTCCAACCACTTCTTATTTCTACCCTAGTGTTCTTTGTAAAGCGCTTCCACTAAACTTTAAAAAAAGTGTGAGAGTCAATTTATTAAAAAAATATGTGTGACAATTGTTTTTTACCAAACCAACCAGAAGAAAATGCTTCAAATTACAATAATTGCGTTGGACAAATAGCCTACGGGTTTTACTTAGCTGACAAAAGAATACTCTAGACTCAACAGGTCTGACTCAATGGGATACTATTTTTGCCCACGGCCTAAATAGACATATTTTCAATGTGTAGAGAAAAACAACACTTATTTTGGGACACTGGCTTTCCAGAATTTAGCTCACTGAAAAATAACGCCCTATCAAAAGGAGAGAGAAGGTTCCCATTGAAGCTCAGTGGCGTACACAGAGAGGACGGCCTGCCTGCCTGCCTGCTGGAAGGGGAGTACAAGGCAGTGTAGCCTGGCAGGGTCATGTAATGCATACATGGATCCCCCAGAGCCCATTCATGGTATAATTGGTGTGGACAGAGCTCCTAGTCTCAGGGTTACAGTTAGGGACTTCCTCTGGTGTCCTGCTGGGCTCCCACTGTTCCCACGCCGCTGGCCAAAGCAGCAGGGCTTTATGGCCCTCTTCCTCCCAAGCCAGCTAGCCTGCCTATCCACAGCAAACACTGCTGACAGCCTGAGAACATTAAGGCGATTACCCAAACACCTGAGCCCAGTCTCCCAAACAGGCTTGGTTGCTTTGGCTGCTTTTGTAAAAAAAACATTTAGCTCCATTTCCCTGTCTACCACCTTGAATTTTTCTCTCCGCCCCTTTCTTCCTCTCTCTGTCCCCTACAGACTGTTGGGGTTAAACGGCCCCAACAAGGCCGGCTTAACGTCTTCTAACTCAGACATAAAGCTACTCGGTAGGATTTGATGTAAAATAGCACCGCCTGCTCTAAAGAAGCTATAGCTCCACATGAGGTCTGTTTAAGCTGCCTCTACATACATACTAGGCAGGAGAAATTGGAAGTGGATAAAACCCCTGACAACGACATGTGTGGCTCTACTTTTTGGGGAGGGCTACTGGCGGGGGCGACACTTGTCTGACCCCCCTCGCGTGGTTCTTGGTAGGTGATTCCCTAAACTGAGGTCCCTCACACTCGCTTTGTCCATCAGAGTCCCCATCATTAATCATGTGAAGCGGAGAGCGCTGACAAGCCTTTGGCTGCTTTGGAGTTGTACCTCTCCTTGCCTATGAAATACCCGTAGATTTTGCAGGTCACCCTTTCTCTTCCACCCCCACTGCCATACCCGTCCCAGCCAACAGCAGAACGTGAGAAGGAGGCGGTGTGGGGGCTGGTGGTAGGGGGGGGTGTCAAACCAAAACAAACAAATAACTATCTGCTTAATAGAAACCTTTGAGTCAGTTAGTGACAGCACACCAGTGTTGCTCTCAGTTTCCAATGGAGGTGGAAAAGCAAGACATGAAATGGATATCATAAACATTAATACAAACAGAAAACATCAAGGCTAATAATCTACATGCCCCAGCATGAGAAGGCTGTAGTGGGCTTCTACAGTTTCTCCAATTCAAGGCACTTACTGGGCCTCTTCACACAATGACTCTGTTTAGCACAGCTGCTGGAATTCCTTAGCGATTCACACACACACAAACACACGCTCAGACAAACACACAGTTTTTAAGCACACAGGGAGGAAATGGGATTCCCTGGTTTCCTTCCATTGCTTCCCTCTTCCCAAGGACTGGAGGGGCCCGGGCATGAGGTGGTAAATTGCTCCACCATTTGTTTTTCTCAAGTACTTAGATTAATCTTTCTTTTAAAACCGCTTGCATAGCCCTTCATTGTCCAGCTTCCAGTCTTTCCTTATTTCTTCCAATTCCTAGAAGTTTAAAATATCTCTAAATGTAGGCCTTGAGTAAATAAAATGATAAACTAGCAGTAGTTTTACTTATTCACTCTTTAAAAAAATATGTAGACTTATCCAAGCATTTTAGCAAGAGACATGCAACTCCTGGCACTGCACATGACCGTGGTCCAGGGAAATGCAATACAAGCTAACAGCTGAGTGGGAAGCCTGCCAATTTGTTTTAGATTATTAAGGCCCCGATTTAGTAGACAGTGGAGGTCAGCCAAGTGCCTCTCATTGACGTAGGGTAGGAGGAGGAAGTCTTTCTCAGGGATATTAAAAGAGTCTGAGGGTGAGCAAAAATCCACGTTTGTGGTAAATAGAACATCCTCTTGTCTAAAAGCGTTGACCTTCTGGAATCAGCCCACAATATTGTGAGCGGCGTAAGGTTAGTCTGCACCCAAAACACGGCCATAGGTCATATGTAACTAACAGAACCATTTCTGAATGACATACTCATGTGTTTAATCCCTGTAAACACAAACAAAAACAATCATTTTGGATTTCTGTCTTAGTAAAAGCAACTCAGCAAAAAAGGGTCACCAGTGGATTAGTAAAACAAAACAACAACAAAAAACAGGCACACTATGGTAATTTATCCAGAAGCCCAGATTCTGTTTTCTGAGCAGCATGAGAAAAGGGTCAGCCTTAGCGGTGACCACGGCTGCCAGTGGAGAGAGATGCTAACAGGGCTCTGACAGATTCCTGCAGGCCCCCCCCCCCCCCCCCCCCCCCCCCCCCCCCCTTGTCCGGCTTGCTAACTACATCCAATTCATCAATGCTAAACAAGATTTCACAACACACAACCCACACAGATTCACTACAGCTTGCCCTGACCTAGTAAGGAACAATTCTCAAACACTGTGTATGTATGCATTGTAGGCACAATCATATACATACTGCATGCACTGAAGTTCTACTAAGAGAGTCAAAGTTGAAATACTATGCTTTGTTTGGTTGGTATAGAAAACACATAGTGGTCCTGCAAGTTAGTAGGTTTACATCATACGTTTTATTTTGTTTGCAACCAGACTTAAGCATGTGAACTAACAGGTTTATGATCCCTCTGGCCCAACTGAAATATGTTCATGGGTCTTGTTGCAAGTTAATGTGTGCAAGATTAGAGGGGGGAGGATTCACTTGACATTTCATGGCTAACAACATAATCTCAGCCCAATTATTTGCACATAGGTAGAAACTGGTTATGCGAAGCACATTTAAAGGCTTTTAAAATTTCAATCTTTTTGGGAAATAAGATATGTTCCTACTTACGCCTAGTAAGATGAGCGGATCAATATCAGTGTTATGATTATACATCCAACAATTTGTTATTTAGGTAAGTAAATAGGTAAATGTAGCCTATCTTAGCAACATTGTCTAAAAGCCTGTTGTACCAGCTAACATGGCTCTGTCAAAAGTGAACAGATACTCGAGCGGACCTATTCTTGCAAGGCTGCCTACAGGATAACAAGGTAAAACTATGGTTCTGTCTCACAACAATAGGTCCGACCCCGTATCGGTTTCAATAACAACAACGTCTCGCTTTCACATTTTTATTTCTACATGTGTAAAATACAAAAGATACAACATGTAAATAACACAGCTTCCGAGTTTTTACAAGGTGTCACTTTTGACGGAGACATGCAAGCTGATACAACTGGCTGACTGTGAGTTGGTCGTTTCATATTGGGACCCATCATACTATAGCTCTCTTATATTTCTTTGTTTCTCTGGCAAGATTCAGAATAAAAGAAAAACTGTGAATGTGTTACAGACTTTCAGAGGCCTACCTCGCTTCTGCATGAAGGTGAACAGGTCATCAAGGAACTCCTTTCTGTTGGGGTCATTGTCCAGTTCATACAGCTGAAGGTGAAACCCATTAGTTTGGTATTACTTTTATACACAAATAAGGCAATTAGTTTAATAGACCTTTTCACATTGATGTAAATATAAACAAATAACTAAGGTAATCAAAACGAGGCAATCGACAAAGTACGTCAGCGAAGACAAATGCAGCCACTGCAAGTCATAACCATTATTTTCATTTTCTAGAAGAATCTGAATGTTCCATCCATTATTTCTGTACAGTTGGTTTAAAGGCATGCTGTTATCTGTTTTGAGTCAAGCCTGGTTCAGAGTCTTAATGTGCTCCAGATTCTTACCTTAGCAAAGTCTCTAGACGCCTCCCCTCGTCCTCTGGCACTGTCGGCATCATCTGCCCAAGCTGCACTCCCGTTCTACAAGACAAGACACCGGACACCGACATTAGTCAACACATACAGTACATAAACACATATTTCAAGACGAAGTTGTGCTTTTTCTCCAAAAGTTGTGATTGTAACCTCACAAGTTAAATGTGCCCCAAGCTCTTTCACCCTCCCCCTCACCTAACATCTCCATTTTGACCTAAACCATCTGCATCTGGGCCAGCCCTACCCTGCCCCCACCAATGCCTTCCGACCCCGCTGGATAACCAGGGCCCCCCATCCTTCAACCCAAACGCAGCTGCAACTGGCGGCCAAGTTCATGGAGTGTTACTGGCTGACAGACAGGGGCTGGTCAGTAGCCCCCCCCCCCCCCCCCCCCCCCCCCACACACACACACACAGAGCTTGATCGTGGTCAATGGCCCCACAGGGCGGAAGGTAATGAACATAGGGGTAAAAGGGTATATGGTATGTGCAGACCAGGAATGCCTCCTAAAGACAAAACCTATAAAGCACCAGGAATCAAAACAAGATTCGTTAGAGGGCTGTTATAGCTCCAGTCCGGGATCTGGTTTCAGCAGGGAGCCCATTGGTCACTGGGAATGTAACTTTTGAAAATAAGAACAAGGAGGGCAAAGGTGGCCAAGACCTGTGTGTCAATTTAACCCTCTTACTCGCCAGGTTCTACATACGGGTTGTAAATGAACAATCATCAAGCAACTATTCCCTGTTGCTTAGCCCTGCCTGTTTAATCTTTGATTATGTATTAAATTGAAAAAACATTTAGCTATTTTTTTCAGGTAGTCCTTTATCCAAACACATTCAGGTGTCCATGTCCACTATGTATGTAACATAGATTACAGCAGTATCATCACAGTACGTATACATATACCTCTAATTGACCCTTGCACACTATTTAGTTGGCTATGTTAAAGTTTAATCCTTACACAGGATTATAACAGAAGATAAATCAGATTATATCTATGTATGTAAAAAAAAAATATTTTACTTATAATGCTTTGAAATCTACAGCTCATAGACAGTTTGGCAGTTCTTTCTTCAATGTCCCTGGGGTTATTACGGAGTAACCTAACTGACAGTAATCAAATAACGTCCATAAACCTAGATGTGCTGTTCTCCATCATCTGACTTGTTATCAGTTTAAATTACTGTGCTTTGTGGATCTTCCAACACAGCATAATACAGTAGGGATAGTAGGGATTCGTAGCGATGATGCAATTATTCCATGGTTGCCTGATCGCAATAATTCCAGGTGTCCGCAATCATTTTGCAGAATCGTCATACCTGCCAATATTAAGGAAATTTTAGGCCAATATTAGAAAAGTCAAGATTCTATTTTGGCACGTTTCCATCATGTCAGTGTTCCTGCTAGTAACATTTTGCAATTGTGCACCACCACCCCAAATCCTTTCCAACACAAGGCCTACATTTTTCAAGTACAAATTCAGTCTCCAAACCTTTTTGTTTAGTTTTAGGCCTATATGTTTCCTGAATGCACTTAAAAGATATACTGACAATCACCTACAAAATTGTAGCCCAGGAAGTGACGTTCTGTTTTGTCTCCTTAATGCATTATACTTGTTTTCTAGCATTAAGGGGTGTGGGAAAAGCAGTGGGATCCATAATAACGCCACTCCGCCATACTAACTTACTTCCACAGGACTCACTACTATAAGCTCATACAAAAAAATGTACTTGAAATGAACACAGCAATAATTCAACTGCTAAAAGCAATTATTTGAATGACAATCGTCAACTAAAATGTCATAATTGTGACAGACCTAAAATTAATTTGTGGCATATAATTTAATCTGGCCATGAATCACTGTAAAATAATCTTTTGTGTGGTGGAGCCTGGATACGCAGTTAAAGATCTAAATAGACCCTCCCTCTTTCATATGAGGGATCTATTGACAGTAGGCAGTGACTGTTGGGTTACTGGCCTCAATTAGTTAATAAAACATAGACACAAAAAATCCTTGCGTCCCAAGGGACACTGCGTTCTACTGTGTGCAAATAGCAGGGTGAAGGTGTGTCTGACATCAGAGTGAACAAAGTTCTGTGAGACAGAACCTCCCTGCACAGTGTGGAGGCCACTGGCCAGTGTGCCTGACCTTCGGGCCTATATGGCTGCTACTCGCCTCTGGGGTCAGAGTTTCCCCTCTCACTGGGCTTACGGCAAATTAGATCACTCACGACTTAGAGAAAACAGAGCTTCTTGCCATAGGCCAAAAATAGACATCAAATATGGCCATTGAAAGAGGAAACTACAGCTTTATGGACAGACTCTCTGGTTTCACATGGGACATGGGTCAGTTGTGGAATGTTAAAACTAGACTACTTAGCTTTGTAACTATTATGGATTTGGCTGCACCCTTTTGCACGTTATAATCGACCATCTTAAGACCCCTCATCAGAGACAGCTCTCCACCCTGACTTCTTAAAGAAAACAACCAGGGTTATTAAAGTCCCCCTTCTTTCAATACATGGCAGGGTGTTGCAAGAGCTTGCAGTTTATGTCTTGTATATAAATGCAGAGTATGTGTGTGTTTGCAAGCCCACACATGTGTACATGCACATGTTGTTGAGTTGATCCACGTTTCTCCATTCCCCTGCCCTCCTTCTTCTCTCCCTTCCCCCATTCCAGTGTAATGCTGTTAGCAGGTTTACTGGCCAGGCGGTAGGCGGGCTAATCACATTATGGCCATAAGTGACTGACTGGTGCAGCGCCAAATTAGGAATGAGAATAAAGCAGTTAATCATCCATGTTCCATAGCAGGTCATCAGCAGGAAGGAACAACTTTTGTACATGTTTCCATGTAATCTTGTCTCTAGGCCAAAAAAGCACTTTATATACGTCTGCGGAGAGGAATACGAACAATTACTGCAGATAAAATAAGTTGTTGATTAACTCGTGCACTATGTTTGACCTACATTCTATGTATATACAGTACTATCATTTACATCTAATTCTTCAAAAATGCTTTTACTCTTCAACACAAATATATTAGTAACATGCATTTGTGTTAAAGATTAATTGAATATCAAGCAGGGGTAAAGCAAAAGCAAAACTTTGTAGGAAAAGGAGGCCTACATACAGTATATTATTATAGGATTCTATAGCTAGTTCCCTTTTTTTAAAGAGACAGGATGTGGTTTTAGTGTAACCTAGTATTACTATTTTCTTTTTTCTCTAGAGCTTCTCAATGTTGGTCTACAATCGGAGATCAGAGATCAAACCTAAATTGGAAATTCACTACTGCTGTTTAAAAAAATATTTGGAGTCACACCACCATTTTGGGCGAAGTCATGCAGGCTGGAACTGGAATGGTTAATGGTGGAAGCTCCATGGGGGAGGGGATGGATGGAATTGATTGCTCAGGATGTTGACAGCACTTCTCCAATTTGATAAGCGACTTTTATTAGAGGAGGAGGCTCGTTTGTAATAAAAACATCATGTGACGTTCCTTTATTTTTTTACAATTAGGGAGGGGGTGGGGGCTCCAACGAGAGCCGTGGATATGTGACTAGGGAGGTTTCATTGTAGGAGCTTTGCAATAAGGGTTATACAACTAGGAAACCTAAAGAAAACAAAGGGACCAGCCTAAAGTATATTGAGTATCGTACTTCTTATGGTAGGCCATTATTACACACTGCATGGTCTAATCTCTAGAAAACACTTTGTGAGAAGGAAAGAGAACATTCATTTAATTGGCTAGCTTTCAAGTGTGAAAGTCTGGTAATAAAGAGTTGCAGAATGCTCCTCTGAACTAGGGGCTGCCCATGCGTACAGCATTATAGAGCCATGTTTAGCTCTGGAAGCTCCTCTGTTCCCCCCCATAACTACAACCGCTACTGTCCCTCCTACCTCCTAATGCCATAGGGCAGGCCCCGTCCCCAGAGGCAGGGCCGCCATCGAACCGAAGTCCAATCAATAGCCTTGGATGTGCAAACACGGGGAACTCCCCGACCCCCTCCGGATGCAATCTCAGCACGCGTCAATACTCATCATCCTCCGGCATCTAGTGCCACATTCAGTAGGAGTGAGATGGGGAGCAATCCTCCCCATGATTATGACTTCTCCCCAAAGCCTAACGAAGACCCCCTTTTTTTTTTACCTAGTTGTGAAAGAAATAGCTCATTCTGATTTTGAAAGAAAACAAGCCCATGGGAAATCTGAAGGACACAGGCGTACGCCTTGAGCCACACCCATCCTCTGTGAAATACTACAAACAATATCACTATGGTAACCACCGTTGTAAATCACAGTAAAGAAATCCCATGTCCTATAAGTGGTACACAATAGCTATGGCAGTGAGGCTGCTTTTCCAAAAATACACAATACACTGCCAACATTCCAGTGTAAATCCTCACTCCGAGAAGGCCTAATGGAATTTCACTGTAGAGGCCCAATTTAACTTTACTTCATAATGGGAGAACAATTCTTTAGCCATACCTACGTCGCAGTCGCCTACCAATCTTACTTAGCTAAATTACGGGCTGTCAAAACAGTTGGCTTCGGAAAATCTTTTAAACAGACACAAGCATGGTAATTTAATCACATTCAAGGTTGTTTCCAGTCTACATCCCCGATGACTTCCAAAAAAAGTCTGGAATTTCACCAAAAGTGACAAACAACAAGAAACCAACAAATATACATTGCACTTCAATACAATTTTCAGTTGTCCTGAAATGGTAGAAAAAACTCCAAGGCAGGTGACTTAAGTGTTTTTCCAGGGATAAGTCAACAATGACAGTAAGAATGAAAATGAGGTTTTTCATGTTTGTGTAAGCAGATGTATATCCTGTTACACAGCTTAATTACACTACGATGACCTAAAAAAAGTATTAAACAACTTGCTTAACTTTGCATAAAAAGCAAATGGGAAGCATAGTCCTGGATGGAATCAGATTAAGTGTGAGTAAGATGCTGCCGTGTGACTGAACTGTGGCCGTCTTCCTGCTCTACTAATGCGTTCATTCTGCTGTAAAGCCCCTTCCCTCTCTGACAGCGAAATTGCTCTCTCAGCAGGCACGGAAAAACAGGCCTCGCAGGGGGCCGCAAACTTTAATCCAAATCAAATAATTGGGGCTTTATCCCTCAATTGGGTCCCACAGCATCACTTAGCCAGACCCCCCCCCCCCCACCCCCTCCACCCCCACCCCCACAGTGAGAGGCTCAATGAGTGGACGGGGCTCTTTATCCGATAACTACTGTAAAGGATCTCATGGTGAGGAGGCCATGTCCTATGCTAGCACAAAAGCTCTGGCTAATCGCAATTCCATACGCACAAGGGAGTAACTCTCACTGCCACTGGGACCATATGGTGGAATCTTTCCACTTACAAACACACGGCAAGTTTCCGTGCTCACAAAGGAGTTACTACAAAGCATAAAAGGCTCATATATCACATTAAAAGCTGGGCTAATACTAGTGTCTTGGACCATGGGCTGGCCTGCTCTAATCTTCCCTGCCTTGCCTTGCTCTTTGGGAGTAGACAATGTGGCGGGGACAAGGGGCTAAGCGTCCAAGGGAGCGTGTCACTGCTTGCCTTTCCTTCGCTCTGCACCTCTAGACCTGTGAACCAACCCCCCCCCCGGCCAGACTAGCACTCCCTATTATCACTTCAATTACAGAGCAAAAAAGAAGAGAACACATATTCTGAGTGTAAATTGTTTAAACATGGCAGTGACTTGCGTGGACTATTCACAACAACTTAACCAGGATATCAGGGGCACTAACTAACTTCAGGTAAGAGACAGGGGCCAACTTGTGTCGAGAGAAAAGAGGGGTTGCTCTGCATGTGTAGTTGCTCAGTAAACATTCCCATTGATGACCGTCATGTCTGGTTTGCCAAATAAACTCTCTGCATTTGTTCAGCTCCAGTCCTTTCACCAAGACACCACATTCCACAGTTAGAGGCCCCCTCCCCCCCCCCAGTGCTGGCTGGCCCCTTTCCCTGCCTCACGCAAATGCAATGTTTACAGGCTGGCGTGGCCAGAAGTTCACACTCATTGGTTCAAAGACCCTTTCAGTCCCAGAGCAAACAGTTTAGGGAAGCACATCTGTGGCACTAAATACAGTACTCCATAAGTAAAATACTTTGAGGATCATGGGAACCATACTCCAACTCCATCTTACAATTTTTGTAGGGCCCCTGTTTTATAATTTTAATGTAATTTGAGGCTATTTGTTTTGCTCTCTCAACTGAACACTTCCAGATTTGGCAAGGACTGTTCACAAACAAAAACACACATAAGAAACAACACACATTAAAAACAAACAACGTTATAGCAACATTTTGAACAAACGACAACAATACTGTTTGTCCAGTTATTCTTGTAGACCAAGGCCAATGTTATTTATTCCTTTCAAATTAGATGTGAAAGATTTTCAGGTCAAATAAACTAACCTTCCCTTCTGGGTTAAAAGCCTTGACTGAAAACACCTTACATATCTCACGTCTTCATTCTTGTGCTATTGGTAACTGAAGACATTGCATGTCCCTGATAGTCTTTTATGTTATCAATAGACTGTGAACCAGAGGTACTCCATAACGACCCCTTATTCCGAACTTTCACCCATTACAAGCGTGACATGGTTTTATGATTATCTTCCAAATCGTGAGTATAACATATTAAACCTTTGAGCACAATTCACAGCTTTTTGCGCCACTAATCGACACAGAGCAATCTCCCCATCCATTGGCAGGAGTATCTGTTTTCTCTCAGCTACAGTTAAGTGTGCGGGGGCATTCCACCTCTGACAGGCCAGCTCTCTATGGGACCCAGGCTGGGTTCCCTTTGCTGGTGTTGAGCAGCAGTCCCTCATTTCTGGACAGTCAAACCACTCGCGCATCTGGAGAGCATCTCCAGGGAACAGCAAAAGAGAAGCACTGCTCACTGCCACAGCTCTATTGGAGATTTCAAATAGGAGGGTGCAGTTTAAATATGTAGGGATTCAAAATAAGACATATTATTACTAAATAAAAGCCTGTGTTTATTATACATGACACATTTTCAAAGAGTAGCATTACGTCATTTTACTGTGTACATAATACATATTTGAAGTCAATATGAGATCAAATAAGCCCCAATTTTGAAGGAATTAGTGTGTACATATTATTAATGTAAACATTGTAGACCTGCTATTAAAAATATGTTTTTGTAATCTTAAACCTGGACCAAAATAAAATAACTAGAACCCTTCTCACTGTTACTTTTTGTTTTATCAAAGCAGTACAAATACATAAAAAAATGCAATAGTTTAAAATAGTGTCATATTTTTGTTTTCATTTTTCTTTTTGCAAAATGCTTCGTTACATATTGTATAAAAAATAGCTTGAAGGTTGAAGACCTGCTCTAAAGGCCAATTCTTTAGAAAAGCTGCTCTTTATGACATTTGCAAAGGTAGACTGGATATTTTAATCACATTCTTTACGACAGAAAAAAAGGATACGTCTTTGTTTAACCAGATGGTTGACCAATCAAGTCTCATTCAAATGGGGGTGTGGGTATGGGTGATTCAAGACTTACCACTAATTTCATTGATCCATTTTATAGAGGTAAAGACTAATTGGAAAAAGAGGCTTATATGACGAACATTTAATGTTATAAGGAAGACTGCAGTGACCTGAATCTTTGTACTAAGTCTATTTGTTCTGCAATATAGGTTTTTACTTTTAAACATCCTTTTGTACGCTATGTGGTGGTATGCAAAATAATATTTCCTTTATTGCAGTTTTCCTTGCACCCTCATCAAAATGTTGCTGTTAACAACTCAGTTAACACTCCTTAAATCATTTACTAAGATATCAACAGCAGTCGACATGGTTCATAGTTCTATTGAATTTGTGATTGTCTATTAACCAGATCTGCCAAATAATCACAATTGTTATCGTCTTTTTGTGATAAAGGAATAAGTCATAAACTGTTTTTATCATTTAATTAAACTCAAAATCTCAAGCTTTGGCAACATAAACTCTTAGTTCATAATGCATCTGATAACTAGATGATCAAAAACTAAACAAACCATTTGCTATTTACTTGATTGTTTTTCATTAGAGGCAAGGTTTAATGCCATCAAGATGTCTTCGAATAAAACTAAACATCACAGCCGATGAAACCCATTTGTTAAGTGATGTAATATAATTAGTCGTTTTTTCGCCACCCAAAAAAGCCAGTGCTAGCAAGTTAGTTGTAACTTGGCGCTAGCATATCACCACCTGGCATAAGCACAACCTGACCATACACTAGTGTACACAACACACAATGTTGACAGGCAGTTCCAGTGGATGTGGTGAGGGCAGCAAGGGAGGCATGCAAGCAGGCAGAACCTAATGCCTTGCACACCTCCTGCTCCTCTGCATGGCTTTGTGCCAGGCCCCAGTCAGCTGCTGTGTTTACCCAGGGCCTCTGACACAGCAGGTCAGTTAGCACCTCAGGACCTGCCACTGGTCTGGGCCTGAGCCAAAACACCAGTAGGAGACAGCCTAGACAGCCACTAACAATAGCCCTGCACCTTTCACTCCACACCTCCACACCTCCCCACCCCCACAGCCCAACCCTTTCAACAAGGACCATGGCTGGGGTCACTATGCCAGGATAGACGCGGGCCCCTGTGACCACCCTATGATAAAATTAAAATACAAGTTGATATACAATCAGTAATAATCTTGCAGTGCACTGTGATCCCTACTATGGCAAGATGATACAAATTTATTTGAAAGAAAGAAAACTTGGGTGTGTAATGTGAGCTCTGCTCGGCTCACTGCAGCTGGTGGAGGCGTTGGTGGATGGCTTTGTTTCATTTGGCTGCTTCCTCTCCTCTGCCAGGCTTCATTTAAGAGCAGGTGTTGAGATATGCTGAGTGGGAGTGGTCGCAGAGGACGAACGAAACCAATGATGGAGGGGGCTCACCGTTGCTACTGACAGATCAGATTTCAGCGGCCATCAGTAGCTTCGTTTCCATTAAAGGCGAGGAAGTAAATCCTCCTGGGTCGAATTAGAAAAAAAAGTGTGACCACCCTAATGGATATGCACTATTTGCATTTAAATGTGGAACTTTGCCTTTCAATTCAATTACATAGAAAGGAGCCCAATACCAAAGTAGCAATGCGCATGAAGGGTGTTAAAACAGGAATTTGCATTAAATGGTGGAGGGGCCTCGATTTCCGTTGAAATATAAAGTTACTTTCTAAAAAGAGGACTTTCTGCTGAACCTGTAGACAACATTATGATACTTGTAGGTTAATAAGAGGTCATTATAATTTTAAACTTCTGAAATACATTGTCTGTGTTTCTGAAGAAATACACTAAAAAAGATAAGCCATCTATTTGTGCTACCAGATCGCCACAAAAAAGCATTAATAAAAAGACGAGTGCATGCAACTAAATACAATGAGGAACATCATTATGTTTTATTATGAAATACTTATAGTTCTCATGATAATAACCAATGAATAAATAAAACTAGATTGTTAGTTACAAGATACATTGAAAATAATCAAAGAAAATGTGTGCAATCACATGTTCACTCCAAATGACCTAATTGTTTTATTACCTGCCTATTAAACAGGGCACTGTTGAAAACAAGATGTAGTCTAAGTTGGTCACCCCTGTATAAATAAACACTAATAAGAAAATAAGAAAAATGGCAGGTCTAAAGAGAATAAAGATTTGTGTTGCACAGAAGCTGTGATCAATGCCTCATGTGCTTATTGGCACACTTTGACACTGCCAGCATACTAACTTGACTGGGCAGCGGCCATCTTTCTAAACTTTTATTGTTTGCCAATGAAGAGACCACAGACCAACCGGGAGGGTTTTCTCTGGCCAGAAGCAGATGTGCCCTTTGGGACTCAGACAAATAAAATTAGTGTCTCTCTCTCCACTTGTGGCCCTCCCCTACAACTCCTCCCATTCAGTCCTTTTCCTTTTTTCTTTTACAGCCCGTATGACACTGAGTGAAATGAATTAAAAGATCACCAATCAGGGCCTGACTAGAAGCCCCAGCAGGCTCCCCCACCCCACCACCCTAGTCTCTGGTAGGAGCCCCTGATGGGAATGCTTACTGTTTAAAGAGAGTGAACTCTTTAATTCTGTCTGGAATGTTTCCTTTGGGTGGGGCAGTGTAGTGTTGTTAAGACAGACCAACACCCCCGCTCCTCTTTCTGCAACATCTACTCCCCATCCCCCATCATGTCCCTACTAAATTCAATACCTCTATTTCTGGTTTGGAGGAATCTTCCGCACTAGGCTGTTAGGGGCAGGATAGCACAAGTATAACCAGTACAAAGGAACTCATACCCACATGATTAGATCATCTCCCCAGATTACTCTAACTGAAGCCTGCTTTAGGAATCTGTATAAACGTCTACCCCCATTGGAAAAACATGTATTTGTTTCCATGCCAACACCAAATAAGCATGCCACCATTTTGGCTACGTGGATCATAAATAGAAAGAATGCAATTATAAATCTGGCCGAGGGCGAAACAGCCCTGCTACCTCCGCAAAAGCACCCAGCCAAGGCCTGCTGGTAATGAGGCAAAACGTGGGCCCACAAAGCATTGAGCCCCAAACAGAGACCAAAGATCCCACTACTGATGCAATGTACCATGTGTCTCACATTGGTTGCTATGTTACGTAACCAAAACCAGTATTATAAAAATGCTTTTAAAGCATAGAAGTGGCCTTATAAAGGTTTTTAATCGTAAATTATATACATTTTACGCAGAGTATTGAAAACATTTTCTTTCTGATTATTAACTGTCACCAACCACACCCAGAGTATAACACCCAACATTTCGAATTTGAACCTAGCTTACTGCTTAAATCAACAGGCTATATTAGGAAATTAGGTTAACCTAATAGTACTTAGCTAATTGATCATGAGACACACCCGACCTCAGCTCTTTGACTATTACAGATACACAGAGACCCTGACACACAGGATCATGTTTTTACATGACCAGATGAAAGCATAAAAAACATTTCCGATTGTAATTTAAGTTTCTCAACTGTAACAAAAGTAAATAGAAAGCTTTTATAAATGATTATTTTGAATCAAACTCGACTGCACAATAATTTAACATAAAGTAGAAGCTGGTGTTAAAGTAAATCCTTTAAAAGTTATCATCAACACATTATGATCAATTTAATTCTGAAAGGAATTGTCATGTACCCTATTGTAGATGTTATGATACTATTGTTACACAGATGGTGCATTCCTAATTTTTTAAAAGCAATAGATTTAGTAACATATGAAACTGCCATTTATAGCTACATAAGATATCTTGTCTTAATCAAAAAAGGACATTTGGGTAAGTGAACCGTTTCAAAGCGATAGGCCTAAAATGGGATAAGATCCACACCTGTGTCTTACCAGGCAGGTGGGGAGGCCCTGTGCTTCCAACCACAACTGTCATTACTAAGTGATAGATGATAAGTCTTCACACATTTTCACTGTTCTTCCTTAATGCCTACCTGTACACTGACAGGGACAGATTAACGAGAAGTGACATTTGTTCCACATTCCATTTTATAAATGCATACTTGATGTACATCTGCTCAATGCAATGTCTTCCCTCATTTATCATACATGAGTTGTAAATTAGGCCATACATTCACTCCTCTAAAAGCTTACACAACCCAGCATCGATCTCCACTGCAGCTGTGCTGCTCCCCACTTCCTGACTGATGCGTTGCTGGGGTGACAGCTAAATTATGCAACAGCATTCATTCAACAAACAGGTCTTGATGCCTGTGCAGCAGCAACAGCAGAGTTTAATGATGCAATAAGAGGCCTTGGCCTCTCTACTAGCTAGCTCTCTGCTACTATGCAAATAAGGGCCTTTGCTCACAGCCTCCATTTTGTTTGTCCCATATGACAGAGGCATGGCAGCAAAACGTACACTAAAGACCAGCGAACTGAAACCACCACATGTATCACAGCAGTGTTCTTAGTTTCTATCGAAAGCAACCCATTGCCGGGAAGTTTATCATGACAAGCAATGGGACACATACACAGTCCATAGTCTATAGACGTGTTTAAAGTTATATTACTCACAGAGGGATTAAGGGGGAAAGGAAGGGTTTGAATGTTTCCAGGGGAAGAGGGGGGAAGATTAGAGGGGTCGCTCAGCCTGGGTGTTCCACTAAGAAGCAGGCCGGAGAGATAAGGCCACCTGCCAAGGGCCCACTGACCCTCCCCGTCTCTCTGTCCACGCGACGCATTTGTCCATCCCCTTGTTGGACAATTATTTACTCTGCTGTTTAGGGCAGGGCCGAGGTCACCGCACATACATCACTCAAGAAAACAACACTACCTTCTTCTCTCCAACCCCATCGTACCAGCATACGCAGTACCAACATACACAGAAGTACTGAGAAAACTGGATAAATACATTTTTTAATTGCTAACGTTTAAAATGAAAAGCCATCAAAAACAGTGAGATACTGTTTTGCTGCAATATTTTCCTTACAACCTCAAGGCACGGTATTACACTGTCATGTATCTGTTATGCTTAAGGACCATAATGTACAACCTCAACATCTGAGGAAGGTATTTGTGGCATCTGCCCTGCTTCAGTGTGACCTCTCGAAGACAATGCCATCAAAAAAAAAAGTACTCCAGTCGCCACTGTCCCCTTCCCCCACTATAGCCTTGCAACCTGAAACTGCCTCAAGAGATGAGCAGTCATTAAATACTGCAGAGCTGACATAATGACAGGAAAGATAAAAGAGAGGAAACAAAAAAAGGGCCGACCAATTCTTGCTCCACAATGCCTCCCCCACTCCCTGTGCTTAGCCCGCGCTCCTAATAAAAGACAAACAGCCACAGATACGGCTCTGTTTAGCTAAACCCTTTTCCTGTTCCACAAGCTTTATTGAAAACTAGGCGACTTGCTCTGTTGTGCAGACTACAACGCTACCTATCCACCTGACACTATTTTTAACAGTTGAAGCAAAGTGGCCTAACCCCATTTTATTCACTCTACATGTGATTCGGTGAAGACGTTGTGCTCCACCCTCTCTCGCCATCAGTTCCATAATGTTACCCCGACTGTTTGCCAACAGTGCTACTATGTTGCTGCCTGCCAACTCAAGCCTTCAACCCTCGTGTAATCCATGGCTCATTCAGATGTCGTTTTAAAACTCGCCCCCTCAACTCCTGATTGGAGCAGGATCTAATTTTGGAAAAGCACAGAGTGACAGTCCAGAGACTTTTTATCTTTAAATAGACAGTTATAAAATCCTGGAAGTTGATAGTGTGGAAAGCTCAACCTCAATGATCAGTCCCAGATGTACCCTACACCGTCACCTCCAATGAAAATAAGGCTTTTTATATAGACTAACGGTTGAAGGGATCTCCTTAAACTGTTATTTCCCTAGCACTGCTGCTAAACCGCACTTGAATACCTTGGCTTCCAGTTAGCATTCCCGTACAACGTAACACGGCGGTAAGGATATATTTACCTTCTACAAAAAGTATACTTGGCAGGCACCCGAAACTCTTGAGACGGGAAAAGCATGGCTATTGCCTGCTACACTCCCACTCCGAATGCCACGTGCCTGCCAAACACCACAGGCCTCTCTGTCAGGGCCAAGTCACTGTTGTATCCCTGCTAGCTGGACTAGGGCCAAACCTGCTCCTGCCATAAGAGAGCTGGAAAGATGCCTTAGGAAGGAGTGTGCTTTAGCTTGGCCTTCTGCCAGGGCACACTTCTAGGATTTTTGGCCACAAAAGCCAATGGGCGGCTCAGCCCCCACCGCACATATTTAAAGTGTCACACAAAGACACCGGCAGAGAGTTTTGTGCTGCAGCCAAGATTAAGCCAGCGCTCACAGCAGGGGAGGTCTGAACAATCAGCCAAAACACACAACAGGAGAGCGAGAATGAGTGAAAGGCTTTTCTTCTCCGATATGATGCTTAAGTATTAAGTAAAGTGTGTTTTTACTAGCTGCTCTGTTTACTAGCAGTATATATGAACAGATGACAAAACGTTTAGGCTTGATAGGACATCAAAAGTGTTATTTTTTTCTTAAGAGTATAAATTAATTTGGGCTAGAGTATAAGATTGAAATATGTAAGCATATTGAAATATTTTTAGATAAAGAAGGTTGTCTAAAACCATGTAGGCCTATAACTTATCTAAGGAAAATTAGGTTGTCAGTGAGCCAAGTTGGCAGGCTGACCTGTTTGAAGGGATCCTCGTAGCTCCAGTCAGCCTGTCCATTGGGGGATGTAGCTGTGTTGGATTGGGGTCCTGCAGGCGAGAGGCTCTCATCTGGCTCTCGCTTCACCCTGACCGGTGGTGACAAAGACCTTTTGGGGACAGATGCTGAGTAACTAGCAAAAGGGCGAGCCGGGACGTGGGAAGCGCCTTGCTGTAGAGCAAGGGTCTGCTTACGAAGAAACTCCAGACCACTGGCACTTCCATCTTCTTCATCACTGCCTTCATCACCCTCCATCATTTCCTCCTCTTCCTCGTCTTCCCCCGAGTCTCGGCCTCTGTCCTCCTCATCCTCTCGCTCTGAGTCAACACTGCTCTGGTTGGAGACTCGAGACATTAGCCCACCTCCAGGTATCCCTCCACCCATGCCTTTACCCATGAAGCCAGCTCCTGAAGCCCGAGCCGCAGCAAGGATTGCCTGTTGAGCTGCTACCTGCTGGGCGTACATGATGTGAGCTTCTCTGAGCCTCCTCTCCTTGCGCTCCATCTCCAGCCTGGCCTGCTGCTGACGCTGTAGTTGCTCCATGACAGCCTCCAGCTTCATCCCTCCTGGAGGACCTCCCTGAGGATACCCACCAACCAGACCAGCCTCCTGAGACATGCTGGGCTGAAAAATTAAGTGAGGCGGGCATCAGAATTTAAGAATTCAAAATATGCATGCCACAAACAAAATTGTTGGGCAGGCTTAAGACTTATGCTATTTCTAGTGTATAATTGCATCAGGAAGACAGGCACATTTAGTATTGCACCTAAATCACTCTGAGTATTATCACAAGACCCCATTCCAGAATTAAATTAAGTAGGCCAATAATCCAGAATTAAAACAGAGTAGCCCAATAAAGTAACACAGGAGAAACTAAGCTTGTTCATTTAAAATATATAATTCTCTAAATCACTTTACAACAGCTGATAATAAAAACATTGGTTACCACTTTTAGCATGAACAAGTCGGCAGAAACCATTTTTGGAAAAGAATGTGTGTAAGACTTAACATAAACACAACGTACAGCTCTACTGGCTATTACAACATTCTCGGAACTAATCTAAAATACTGCAGACGAATGTCATAAATGGCCAAGGCGTTGGTATAGTCTTGAAGTGTATTTATTTTCGTATTTGCAATGAAGTAGGCCTAGTTTAGACTAAAATATTTAATATTAGAACTGCATGATAGAGTAAATACTATAGTGGAAGAGAAACAATAATGTCATTCGATACTGAAGTTCCACGATTTAGGGACAGTCCTGTGTACACCACGACAACATACGAACCCCAAATACTTCAACAAATAAACTCTGACCGAGGTATGACTCGGGGCTCAAGCAGGGTACATTGCCAAGCCGAGGAATAACTCACCATTTGCGCCTTGCTGCTACCGGAATTGTCCACCATCCCTCCTTCCTATGTTATCCGTTTTCCTCGTCGCTGACACGCTTTCAGTCACTCGCAGACTTAAAACACAGTAAAATTGTGCATGCACTGGCAATTTCTGTTTGTTCACCAGCGGATTGACTAAATATTTTCTTCCTCTTCAAGATTTAGTTTTCTGTATTTATTTAATTTTTTTATTACTTAATTTATTCAGGAACGGACATGAAAATAGCCCGATCTCCTATCTCGAAAAGCGTTGAGGTAACTCCCTTAACTCGATTTTCCTCCCCTTGAATTACACCCCCCGGAGGCGCACAACATCATTAAGGCCCGCCCAGTGACAGCAACAAGTTCCAGAGTTCCAACATTACGTTGGTTGAATATTTGGCTAGTTAGAGCGCATGTTAATCCATAAGAACTATCAACACTGACCTATTATAATTCATTCAAGTAAATCAGTGCATGTGGATGGCACTTAATAGACTAATTTACCAGACGCACCTTTTAAAAATAAAAACAAAAAGACAAACACAAAAACAATACCTACTGCAAGCAATCCTAGTCCTTTCATAAGACATACTCAACATGTCTTCAGATGATAGTTACTGAGTTACAAAACTCTAAATATGCAAGTGTGTAGTATTCAAACCTACACTGACAACCGAGCAGTACCTTGGGTATTATTAAGCTTATTTTTAAAGCACTACGATGCCACTATGTGGATGCAGACAACATTGCACTGTCCTTGCTTTTGGACAGAATTCTTTATCATGGGTCTTCAAAATTGATTAAAGGCGGGACTAAAAATGAAAATACATAAACAAACGCCGCCATTGAATTAAGCGAATTCAGCATCTCAGATTTCCAAAAGGTGTATGATTAAAATTATGCTTTATAATTGAATCAGTTGTTTTATATATTTGTAACATGTTCAATAAACGATAAGTTATGTGCATTCAAAGAATGTTGCTGTTTGTTAGGCCTACAGTTGTGACCCTGGTCTAGTGACAGTGTAGTGACTACTTTGTTGATGTACTTCGTTAGGTCGGCCAGAGAATTAGTTGGCTACAAACTAACTATGACAAGGATTTGGGTTCTATATTTGTTCATTACAATAACTAACCACCCCATTAACGTTATGAAAAAGACAAAAATCTGTAACGTTAGTAGCTAGCATGCTGCGAGACTAACCACCATAGACGCTATGACAGTTGCATAGCAACAAAAAAGGCGTCGGTGACGGTGAAGCGCGTTGGTAAAGCGCGTTGGTAAGGCGCGTTGAAAACGCGTTGAAAGCGCAAATTTCAATGAAAAGGCGCAGCGCCTTGCGTTTTAGCGCGTTTAGTGGACAAGGCCCCTAATTGTGTCATGACAATAAATGCATTTAGCTAGCAAACCTACACTCAATGACGTAACGTTACCGGTTAGCTAACTTAACTAACATTAGCTAGTTAGATAAGATAAGTAGCCTACTGTTATTAGGCATAGTTTATATTCTGATTAATACTATTGGGCAGTAGTGGATTTTCCTCCCTCACCTACCTGAAAAACAAATACAGGTCAAGACGGCAGCCTGAGGCTGATATGACCAGCTGTGTGCCACTCACCAGTCAGACATCTCACTAAGCCTCAGTGATATGGGTATGTGCCATTCACAGACAGTTAAGTTTGAGGATTCACTGTCCCTCCCATGTGTAGATAAATTTTAAAAAGTAAAAATAAATTAATCTGACTTATTTTGAAAGCTTATTATTGTATGCCCCATAACATATATGTTAAGTTTATACATGGCACTTTTGTTATAATCCGCTCCAGTTCAGCGACAATTCCGTGTTTTGGTCTATGTCTGTGAGTTTTTGTTCCATCCTGAAATGTTTCACTTGTGCCTTGTTATCTACCCTCTGGGGTGGATATAGTTAGTTAGTTTTCATGGTATATAGTTTTATTGTCCCTTTCCCCTTGTTGCCAGTTCTTCCTTGCACCTACTGTATCAAGTCTTTCTAGTAAGTTTTCTAGATTTAAGAGAGAGTTACCTGTTATCAACTTCTGTCAATTTCTTTTTACCTCTGGATTTGTTTGCCTACTATTTTTGCATATTCTGTGAATGATACTTCATGTAGGCTACTGGATCACGTCTATTGTCCCCTCCCTTTCGAATTGTTTGCCTAGCAACTGATTGTTTACCTGTGTACCCAACTTTTCTGTACTTTTTTTTCAACTATAGGCCCCCTTACACATTATTGTAGGTCCAGTTTAATATTCGAAACACAGCCTAATTTTAATCATTATGTAGTAGGGGGTCCCTGCTCCGTCTCTCTTTCAGTTAAGGGGTCCTTGGCTTAAAAAACGTTGAAGACCCCTGCTTTAGATGAAACAATGGAATGTCTTTCTGGCTATTGATAATACATAAGCAGCCTCTAGAGTTCTCTTAAATGTCGAATTGCTCTGACGTCTTTAACCTATTGCTTATTAATTTAATTTGTAGATATTGCTCTGACGTCTTAAACATATTGCTTATTCATTTAATTTGTAGACTTAAAAGTAAGGCCTACTGTACTCTCAGATCTCAGACTGAGGTGCAAAATTACTTGGCCAATCCATATTTCAGACTGCAAAAATCACCAGTTTGAATCATAACAAAATGACCTTAGAGTGAATATTATATTTAATATTGCAAAACAATATAGTCAAATACAAAACGCACTGTTCCCTATGACATATTTAATTGCTTTAGCAGTCAGTAACACTTGGTATGTTGTAGCACTGGAGAGCTGGAAGCAGATTGTCCCATTGGTTGCATAGTACAGGCAAGTGCGGTGTACTTGCTAATAAACACACCTGGGGTTGAGTGCAATGTGTATGAACATCAACATAAACAACACTGTCAAGCACTCAAAACATAGTTTTTTGCACTTAGTGAAAACTAAAATCTCATCTGTAGTTACACTAAAGAATCTAGAGGAAGTGAGCCAAATCACTCATTATAACGGCCAACAAAGACAGCACTCTTTCATGTTTTGCTCTCACAAAACGTGAACACAACTTACAAAATATAGATCAGTTTGTAGTGTAAAAATAAGAGGAAATATGTCATGACAGTACATCATAATATAAAGAATATAATATGGAATTTACGTAACATATAAAAGTCGGTGGATTGACAAGTGAGTCATGGTGTATGTGCTAAGTAGTGGTTACTATTGGGAGATAAATCCAAATAGCAAATACATACGGGATAATTCATAGCTAAAGCTATAGAAAAGTGCAATTGGATCACAGCCTAAAAAAACAGCTTGGGATTTAAAGGCAGTCTAATGCAAATCCATAAAGACGGGGAAAATATTCACACCAAATAACATTAAAGCCATGAATGTTTTGTATATATTAGAAGGCCAGTCAATAGATGGAATGTTTATGTATTGCTTTGTTCCCACAGCAGCTCACTTTGAGAACTGAGAAAGAGAGTGCACAAGAGAAAAACCAAGGCAAGCTTACAAATCTTTTCAACATTTGGGTACCTTGAATATGCATAGCCTGCTGCTGAGGCTACTCCTTAAAATATCTTAAAAGGTCTCACAGCCACAGGTATGTTAGTGACAATTTCCTCCAGGTAAGAGAGTGCATGTATAAACATGTATTTGTATAACTATCACCCTTTTCAAGTGGCTTAGGTGTTAGTGTGTTTTATTCAGTTCCCCCAAATGACAAACGGTAAACCGCGAGGCTGAGAGCCAATCACAGATAGACAGTGGATAATGCTCAGATTCATATTTAGGTTGGTTTTGAGTGCTCATAACTCAGCATCAACCGGTTCGGATGGTTGGGTACAGGTCCATGCTTGGAAGAGGGACAGGGATAGGTAACAGACAGTGGCTAAGGTCAGAGTAACATTAGGGTCCAGTTCTGAACACAGCGTTGCAGGGTCTGTGCAATGGTGGCAACCCAATCAGTGTGCTCATTGCATGGAACAAGATGGTGACTCTGCACAACAGCACACAGAGGGGCCCATGGCTTTAGGGGGAATAAGGTCTAAGTCCTCATCATCAGGGATCTCATCCAATCGGTACCCATCCTGCAACAACTGTTTACTTAAGTCTGGGTGTACCTGAAAAAACGTCCAAAACTGATGTCAGAAAATGCAATATTGGCACCAACACTGGTTTATATACTTAACATTTGGTCCAAGTTACATGTGACTTATTTGTTCTTCTGATTTAACAACAAACACATTATGTCTCTCACAACAAAATGATATATCCTTAAAGGATAGGCTACAGTATAAGGCCAGTCTACTTCCTGAAACATCCCATTCATTTCATTTTTTTATTTTTTTTTTACAAATGGCATGGCATTATTATTATTGGCTACTGAATGGTTACTTGTGTCAGATGGAAAGGCTCCTATAATAAAAAAAATGGGGTACAAAGTGATCAATCAGCAGAAAATGTATACATTTTAGGTGTGTACAATATAGGTACCAACCAAATTTGATAAATGCAACAATGGTACAGATTCTGTACTACAGAATGAAGATGCGGACTCTGATGTGTACACATTGGTGTTAGTAAAATTAAGTGGTGAGCCTATGCTAATAAACATTGTGTAGCTTCTATCTCTTTCTCGAAACCTATGTGTGGGAAAAGTGTAATAGAAACTTCTCATTTTAGTTTGCATTTCTGTTTATTACAAAACTTTACCAACTCACCTCAGCTGAAGAGTATCCTGAAGAATACTGCTCAACGTCATCATCACTGAGTACAGGGTGAAGACAGGAGCATTATGAAAACGCTTTATTCATTTAGTCTGGACCTAAATTATACGAGGGAGAAGCCTTTAGACTTACCTGTTTGAGTCCAATGCAACCAAAGTATCTTCTGCATGCTGACTCAATGATGTGTAGCCTTTGTTATACTTCACACTTCTAAAAGGGAAATCAGAAAATGTGAAATAACAATGTTTTAATCTTTCTTAATGTCATCATTCCAGTTGTGCCAGCCTAGCACCAGTGCAGAGTATCCATTACTGCACTCAGTTTCATCTGTGAGCAAATATAGACAGTAAAGGGTCACCTCATCTATTTTCCGGGTTTGATGGACCATGGAAGCAGGTGCCAGAAAACCCGTAAACAGATTGAGGTTAGTTTTTAATCCATTGGTTTCTATAAAAGATACATATATTGACCTCAATGTGATATCTCCTGTTTACAATATTGTAAGATTATTATGAGAACATTATGAGTGCTAAAAAGGCTGGTGAACATGTCCTGTCTAAATGGCAGTTTTAAAAGTTGCTGTATGTGGTTAGGTAAAAAAAACTTTATTAAACGACTGAAGAAAATTCTGCCTAACAGTCAGTGCTTAAATCTACATGGGAAAAAAACCTACTTAAGCCGACCAGAAAACAGAGAAAAATACTGTAATGTGGAAAATGGACAGTGCTCGATCTTTGTATAAGATCTGGTCTCATCATATATGCTTATAAAAAAAAAAAAAAGTCGAGAAATTTAACCTTGGCCACCTTCAATTTGTCAAATATGTTTTGGGACTATTGCCCTTCTTTGCCATGTTGCCTTGACTGACTGTACTTTTATGCAGAATACATGGCTCAGTCTTGGACTGTATTATTAGTATTAATAACCTGGCTATCAGAGAGCTATGTTGTTGTATTTGTAATATGCCCATTCAACTTACTTCTTGGCACCTTGTCTGGGCTGTAGCATTACTGGGCCCCCTGACGTAAGGCCTTTTTTCTTCAAGGCTTTCCGAGCCATTTCTCTGTGCTTCTCTATGAATTTCACAGAACAAAATGTATCAGAAATCAGTTCATCAGTGGTTCATAATAGCAATTATTTAAATAAAATACACTTACGTAGTTTAAGATGAATTGCTGGAGCTTTGGACATGATGTAAGGTCCTCGCTTCTCAACTGGCCTCATGCCTCCTTCCCCTGTACTTAACTTTCTAATAGGACCCTAAAGATGTGTAAAATACAATGATTTTGGTAAGTCATTTAGTCATTTTAGGCAGATATTTTACTGTCAAATTAATCCAGCATTAGAGTCATCACTTATGCTTGACAACGACTGCAATGCAGATTCAAGCAATTTAAAGAAAAGCAATAGGGCTTCTACAAATGTAGTTAATTAACCTGGCTATAGTAACCTTTATTAACTGCGCTGAATGTCAGCTCTGGTTTCGCAGTTTCAAATGTCCTCAAAACTAATTACGAAACTTTTTAGAAATTGTTGAAGTGATGAAACGTTTCCTTGGCTAAAAATGCGTATATTGGAATATAATTTACAGTTTAGGAGGGTGTTGTGGTTTTCATTCGCAGAATTAGCCCTGAAGGCTGCCATGCTTGGTTTCGCAGTAACCCCTTAAGGGCTAGTTTCTATATTTGGCATGTCTTAAACAGGTTGCAGTACATGCAATGGCAGATCAATACTCAGACAATTCAGAAACGATCAATATGATGCACTACCTTACTTAATAGGCCTGTTTTCCATTACTAAACTAAGAAAACCTTGCTTGATTATCGTTACCAAAGAAAGCTAGCTAGTCTTAGCTAAAATTAGTTGACAGCTACCGTCACAACTTTCGACTCAGGCAGTGCAGCAAGGAGATTATCCTTCTCTTGTTCCTCTGTGATGTCGTTCATCGTGATGGTAAATGTCACGCATTAAACCATAAACGAGGCATGTTAATTATATTTCCCTGAAGTCTATTGTTTAGGCATGATAGCCTGTAAACTCATCAGTTGACGTCGCCAGCTAGCTGCTGCAGCCACACCACCACACTGGGCTAGCTCACATTTAACTTCCGTTTCCTGTGAACTGTCAAGAGACAGCTTTATTTTTGTTTTGACGTTTTCCTTTCTGAAGTTGTAACCCAATTTAAAAGGCAGTTTTCCAGACATCATTAAATATCTTTAAATATAACTTCGATTTAGATACGAATTTTGAGTGTACTCACAATATTACAGCTCAAGAGTTATTTGCTTGCTTCCTTGACTTTATAGATGTTGACATTGCACATTACAGTGTATTATCAACATGAACTACTCGTTTGCTTTAAAACATCTAGTCTAAATATGGTTGAAATGCAAACCCTAGTATTTAAAAAAAATTAAGGTAGGGTAAATCCATTCAGTCAAGTTTGACTATAATAATATTAATCTCTCTGATTCCAACTCAAGTGTTTATTTCGATCTCTAATGTGTCTCATACAAACATATTGGAATAAACGGTTGGAACAGTGCAATTGATGGATGGCAAAATATAAATTGGAATTCTGTTTGAAAACGGAAATAAGTAAAAAAATAAAAATAAAAATTAGATACTGATACAATGCATAACAACAAATGTTGTGAATTTATTTGCAACAAAAAAGAAACAGTTTTTCTTAAATTATTTATTAAGTCCATAATTTTATACACAGGAGAACACCAATTCGGTCAACATATCGGAATAGACAAGTTAGAAGAGCAGTGTTCCATCTCTTTATACACCAAGTGATCTGGGGATATTTTAAAAATAATTATTAGTAGGCTAGCACTGGGAAATTACTACAAACATTTTCATACATAAAGAAAACATTTACACCAATCTATCCAAATGTAAGACAAGCTTCATAGATTCAAACTTTCACATAAAATTTTGTTCAAGAATGTATTTCTAAAACTCCCAGACATACATTGTCATTCAACAGTTTAAAACACACACTGACCTTGTCACAACTTGTCAATGCCCAGTTCCTCTGGTGTAGAGATACCAAGCTCAGCAAGAGTGGGTTTCAGCTCTTGTATAAGGTAAGGATAGATTTCTTTGTGCGGACCTGATTTGTCCTATAAAACAGTAATGATATTAGGAATTTAGCAATATTTGGGGAAATATTAGGAATATTATACTCCAGATAATTACAGATTGATTACTTCATGAGTAGCATATAACCTTATTTTAATAGATGTGATCTGCAATATAGCTTGGGAAAATACCGATAGCAGCCAAAAAGGAGGATGTAATTAATGTGGCTTTTTAAAATAGGCTATAGTACCACTACAGACAATTAAACCTTGGCAGGAGATAGCACTGAAATTAATAAACAACACACTAACATCTTTCACAATGAATTCATTTATCATGGGGTTTACTGTAACTCTCAGTGATCTAGTCAGTTGGAATACCTTCACTGCTTCGAGGATGCGGATGGCACTAGCAAGGTCATTAAGCCTCCGGCATGCCCGCAGGGCAGAGTCCAAGATTTTGGCCTCAGGGACCAGGTCATAGCCAATAAGGGTGTTCATGCCTACAGAGTAGTTCAAATTAAATATAAATATAGGGCCACCTAGTAAGTATACCAGCCACAAGATACCTTAATGAAAACTATTATCATTACCCTTTTTCAGCTCCCAAGCATCAATGTCTGGCTTGCTGAAGTATGTGACCCAACGGGCATCAAACTCCTCATCTGTTTCAACCTTGCCATGAGAGTAGCACCGGGCAGCCAAAGGACCTGTAAACGTACACAAGGGAAGTCATCCTAACCTGGTCAAGAGAGAAG
This sequence comes from Galaxias olidus, assembly GCA_026901105.3. Taxonomy (NCBI): domain Eukaryota; kingdom Metazoa; phylum Chordata; class Actinopteri; order Galaxiiformes; family Galaxiidae; genus Galaxias; species Galaxias olidus. The sequence continues at coordinate 196,775 of JAPMUY010003448.1, forward strand.
TACATGGTACATCATGACATGAGTAACTGTCAGATCCTGCAACTAGAGCAATGACTAGGATTTTTTATATAATTATAACAACAACCTACGATAGTACTATTATAACAAAAGACTACAAGCTGTAACGCTAACTGCTAGCAAGCAATGGTTAATTTAATGCAGCGATACTAACCACCATACTAGACGCTATGGTGGTTGCGCGGCGCTTTGCATTTCAGTGTGTTAAGTGTATAATATTATTGCTTTCTTTCTTCCTCACTTTCCACTCCCACATTATAATATCAGACACCAATATAGGGCTGCAGGAATGAGCCCTAAATCAGTTAGCATTTTTGCACTATGGGTTCCCTCTTCTCAGTCAATGGGTTTTTTGAATGAGTTTTTGGTTAGATGCCTGAAAGAAAGTCTGTGGGTAACACAAGCTTAACTGATTTTCAAGTTTTGTTCTACGATATAAAATACGTCAGTAAATACCTTACTCCAGGGCTCCAGCCTAACATTTTGCACTGGTGGCAGTGCTGCCACTACATTTTTCAGTTAATGGCAGTAGCACAAGAACTGGTGGTAGCTTTTTATTTTGGTATTTTATTTGAAATTAACGTACCACTTCAACATTTAAATTTTTTTTTTTATGGTAATAAGGTGCAACAATGAATTTCTATGAACATAACATTACCTTATTAACCTAAATTAGGGCTCTTGTTTAATGTACATAGAAAAAAAACAACCAAGTGGCAACACTGCCACCAATAATTTTTTTTAAGTGGCAGTGATTTGCCACCAAATTGGTGGTAGTCTGGAGCCCTGTGCTCGTGAACGTGTCTTAAAACATGCCGTTGATAACAAGTGGCTAAATTGAACTACAGAAGTTGTCGGGGTAAGCGTGCAAAATCAAATGACAAGTTGGAAACTTAGTGCTAGTGACGTTGAAGTCATGCGACTTGCCATTAGTATAGACTAATGTTAGCTTTTTACTTCTGCCGATTGCATTTACGCTTTAAAAATCATGAAAGTTGTGTTCATTTGTGAAGATTATCTCGCTAAACAAAATGTGTAATGCAATAATCCAAAATCCAAAGGAAAACTCCCTATGGGTTTTTGTCATGGGAACCCATGCCGATGCTAACTTCCGGGTTGGCCTTCAAAAAATATTTCATCCCTGCAGAACTATATTCCCTCTAGTACACTTAGTGACCTTAGACATGCATGTAGGCACAAGACTGGTTTATAATTCTGCGTTGGCACATCTGCAAACATTCACGTGCACCGTGTGGTGAATTTTGGACAGTAGTTTGCCTAGACGCTTTCACGGGCTCAATGGCGGGCAGTGTCGCATTTACTAATCCAGAATGTACAGAAGAAAACGTAGAGGAAACACAGACGAACCATTGCGGATAGTGATCTCACTATTTTTGTAGTTTTTTTTATTGCTGTGTGCTATGCGCTGTTAGGATTCAGAGGACTGTACAGTGTGCGCGTCTGCGGCCCTCTATGAGCTACGCTTTCCAAGAAACCCCTATTCTGCGTATCTACTTTTTTTTTAACGTTTACTTCGCTAAAGTATAAATTATATGGAAGCCCATAAGGGACTTTATTCAAATGAAAATGTAAACTTGAAAATGCAAATTAAATTCCACAATATCATTATCACTTTCCACATGTGTTATTTAAGACAAAATGTAAATGAAAATGCAATAATCCCATTTGCATTTACATTTTCAAAGGCTCCATATTAAAATTCAAATGTAAAAGCTGTTTGACCTTACATTTTCAAAGTCCTACCCCGCCATACTGCGGACAATATTCAAATGTTTATTCAAACTTGAAAATTAAAATGCAATATAAAAAATGTATTCTCATTTTCCATTTGTGCAAGCATTATTTATGTCACAATTAAAATTAAAATGCAGTTGTCTAACAATTTGAAAATGAAATGGAAATCGCATTTGCCATTATATTTTCAAAGACTTCATCTGCAGTACTACGCTGTGCAGTGAACAATATTCAAATGAAATATGCGAATCAGTGCTTTGAGTCCATTGCATTTACATTTACCTGTCACCACGCTCTCTTTGGGACACATGAAAATTCAAATGCAATCTGTCAGTCCTCTCATCAAGGCGGGTGTTTAGTTAGGATGTCACTTCCTCGTTTAATGACTTCCTTCATTAACCTTACAAGTTTTACCAACTCGTTGTTGGAGCTGCTATTTCACAAGTCCTTAGTTTAATTTTTGTGCTGCAAGTTCTATGTTTTTGCATTTATTAAAAGAAGTACATTTACTAAAATCTCCCTCTAATTATTCGCAATAACAGCGCTGAAACGAAGAGAAGCAGGACAGCCATATAGCAGAACGCTTGCTGTGGGCTTAGATTGGGCATAATGGCATTATTTTCAACTTTCCCGTGCATGTTTACACAATATTAATTATCAGAATCATACTGAAGAAAAAGAATTATGCACAATATGGGATATGGGTGATAATATGAAGGCAGGAATGTACCACTTTAGATTGGACAAAGCTATTCAATTAGAAGGTGCATTATAAACGCTGAAAATTTCCTCTGGAAAAGGTTTTAATGTTTTCATAAACGTTCACACCTCTGGTTTTAATAATGTTGTATTATAATTATGTGGCCATAGGTAGTGTTGGGCTTGTTTTGGGCAATTTTATTAAGGTGAGGTGGCTCATTTGTCTTTCAAGAGTTAGCAACACTGAGTGTTCATCTCTGCGGCAATATTAGGTTGCCGTGAAATAGCCAAAGTGGTTATCTCCCGGCGCACCGGACGCACCGCTACAGCTAGCCCTGTAAGTGACTGAAGGAGGAAGTTTGGTCCAAACTAAAGACCCGCCTTGATGAGAGGACTGACAGATTGCATTTGAATTTTCATGTTGTGTCCCAAAGAGAGCGTGGTGACATGTAAATGTAAATGCAATAGACTCATAGCGCTGATTCCATCCATCCATCCATTTTCCGCCGCTTATCCGGGGCTGGGTCGCGGTGGCAGCAGGCTCAGCAGGGTATTCCAGCCGTCCCTATCCCCAGCAACGCTTTCCAGATCCTCCTGGAGGATCCAGAGGCATTCCCAGGCCAGACGAGATATATAATCTCGCCAGCGTGTTCTGGGTCTACCCCGGGGTCTCCTACCAGTAGGGCGTGCCTGGAAAACCTCCAACGGGAGGCGCCCAGGAGGCATCCTAATCAGATGCCCGTACCACCTCATCTGGCTCCTTTCGACGCGAAGGAGCAGCGGCTCTACTCCGAGCTCCCTCCGGATGACCTGCTGATTCGCCTATTGCATTTGAATATTGTCCACTGCACAGCGTAGTACTGAAGATGAAGTCTTTAAAAATGTAATGGCAAATGCAATTTCCATTTCATTTTCAAATTGTTAGACAACTGCATTTTAATTTTAATTGTGACATAAATTATGCTTGCACAAGTGGAAAATGAGGATACGATTTTTATATTGCATTTTAATTTTCAAGTTTGAATTAACATTTGAATATTGTCCGCAGTATGGCGGGGTAGGACTTTGAAAATGTAATTTCAAACAGCTTTTGCATTTGAATTTTAATATTGACACAGAATGCCCATTGGAGCCTTTGAAAATGCAAATGAAAATGGGATGATTGCATTTTCATTTACATTTTGTCTCAAATAACACATACAAATGTGGAAAGTGATAATGCTATTGTGGAATTTAATTTGCATTTTTTAAGTTTACATTTTCATTTGAATACAGTCCCTTATGGGCTTCCATAAAATCAGGCTTGAGGCTGCAATAGCATGTCTCTAACTGTTTCAACATACTAGTATGGTGAGTTAGAGTAGAACAAATATAGGTAGGTATGAAAACATTATATGCAATTTTGGGATCATTACCATTTTCCTACCAAACACGGTATTTTGCAACCAAGTTTCAAAACTGGTAGTAAACTTCTGCCACTAAAAAAAGTAAATTTCTAGACATGCATTTTATTTTTTACAACATTTCCTTTTGACAGTATATTTGTTTTTGTTATGAACGATCAAGAAAAGGTATATCGTTATTAGAACCAATAAACTGTCAGGTTTGGTTGACCATCATCAGCCACTAATTGGTATTGGCCTAAACAACGTTTATTTGAAATATCTGTTATCAATATCAGCCACAAATATTAAAGGGACCATAATGTAAGATTTGGAATATTTCATTGTCTAGCATTGTTTTATCACTCTGATGGATTGTACCAACAACATGAAAAAGTGAAATATGTGCCTTCTATTGTCAGAGGAGAAAATGCACATCTACCATATTTGGCTATTTTACAAGCTGTTCTGAATCACAGCCATTTGTGACATTGAAAATTGAAGTTAATCTTTTTGACCAATCATGGATTCAGTAAAAGTAAAGGTCGAACTCATAGAGATAGAACAGATAGTGTTCTATCTCTGTGATTGAACTACTCCTGCGGCACTAGCAACCATGACAACAGCAGAATGTACTATCTGGCCAATAACACAACTCAGTTAATGAATTTTAATGAGCAACGGGCGTAAACTTGCGTTCACCATAGAAAACGGCATGTGAGTTGGAAGGGAAGAAAGAGGCACCCTAGAATAATTAATAAAAAATATAATATAATTTTTTTCAGTGTTCAAATATTTTAAAATGTGCTTTATAGACGCTAAGGAATCACACAAACATGTTTGCTTGTCTGCATTATGGGCCCTTTAAATTAAAGCTTAATATTGGTGCATCCCTAAACAGTAGAAACGTAAATGTTTTGATATCCAGAGTAGCAGGACTGCCAAAATGTGTTCAATGATAATATAATTTCTATATGATGATTTCATATCATATCTTAAAGATACACATAAGGACACGGGGCAGTACAATGTGGACCAAATCACTCACTGAATAACGATGTTACGACGTCTAAACGTAGCTCAGGAACCAGATTTGACCACTGAATGAGGTTAATTCGGGTCGTCGGTAGTATACATTAGCCATTAGAAACAGCAAGTTGCCGCTAATATATAATTTACATAAGACCTATATAGCCTTTAAAACACAATATTACAAGTGGCTATATTGGCTTAGATATGTTAGATCGTTTAAAGTGGTTTGCCTTGCTTGAACTTGGGCTAACGTAGCTTAAATTACGTCATCACGTCACTACAGTACGTGGGTTTTCACAAGGACACTTTACCCGGTCACTACTCTAACTACTACTAGCTAACATTAGCATCGATACCACAACCAGCGTTAATTGATTACAATATTTACGAATGTTGGTTTGCAACACATCCAAGTCACAATACCTGGTCCTAGATATGCGTATTAGGTTGCAGATAAAATTAACAGGGGATCAGGCTTGAGGTTTTGTCCTTAACACCAACCTAGCCTAGCCATGCTATTCAATGTCACCTGAGTTGACGTTTGGTAGCAGTTAGCAAGCTAACGCTAGCTGCTGCACTTTTGCTGAGCAAAGGTAGACAGTTTGCTAACGTTAGCTAGTTAGCCAACAAAGCTAAGGAGGCGCCGTTATTACCTAAGTGTTAAAATACTATAATATTATGAAAGACGTCTGTGTCCTACCAGAATAGCAGGGTCGTGACCGCGTTAAACTCCGTACCCCAGAGTTTGAGAGTCGAAACACAGCTCTAAACATTGTGGTGCACGGTGAGACAGCTGTCAGCGGCTTCCTGTAAAAGAGGGGATTCAACCCGGGAGTATCCGGACAGCGGGGGAAGTCATTGCGACTGCGCAAAAATAAAAAGTGAAAGTGATGCTTCAAGCCAATGAAACTAGTCTTGGCAAGCTATTCAATATAGTTCTTCCAAATGAGCAAAGGTCAGGCAGCCACTTCATCTCAAATCTGACTAAGGTACTCTCTACCATGCTAAAACCACTGTAACGGCAAAGGTGTTAGCTGATCGCCAACAATCAAATGAATGGGACAGTCCTCACTTCAATTGCTTTATCTTAGTTTTGATGTATCATGGAATGTGCAGGAGTATAGATTCACACGTTACATTGCATTCTAAATATTTAGACGGTCTAAAAAAAATCTGTACACTTTGCATCTGTCCAAGCGAGATTGATGAGATGCAAAATACCATCACCGCTGGTAGGCTAGGCCTATACTCAGGATACAATTGATGCCATTGCTAAATATGTTAAATTACAATTTTTTTCACACCCACTTTGCCTTAGTTAAATGCGCAGTTGGCTTTTACATCACGTCCAACAGATGGCAGCATTTAATGGAAATTGTTAATATAACCTCGCTTTATGAAAAATTTGGAATGAGAAAAGGCCTGGACCTACATGAGAGTTTTTAATATAATGGATTTTTATCACTCCTATTTAAAAAAAAAAAAAAAAAAAAAAAATTCTAACCTGTGTCAATATTTGTGGCCGTTTTATTTATCTTCTAACCTAACAACCCTGCCATTTAAAACATAAATCAAATTCTGGAAATCAGTTATTATTTTGCTTTTTAATTATTGCCATATTATATGCTATAACATCTTACCAACTTTGGTCAGATGTGTATCCACGTGGAAAATAACTTCCCCTTTTACAAATATTCACTTAGAAGATGTTGTCATAATTGCATGAAAGGGGAGACCATTAGTTTAATTAATGCTCATATCAATGTTAAAAAGAGAGAAATTTAATTTTAGCAAAAATATATAAAAATGTCCTGATCTCAAAATAATGCATTTAAGATGTTTTTAAAAATGAAATCACTCTGAAAGGTACACTGACATGGGTGTGGGTATATAAAAAAAACTATTTTGTGTGTGTGTGTGTGTGTGTGCGTGTGTTGTGGACACATTAATTCTGTTTAAGCCAAGATCATTTGGTCTAACAATGAATGGCAAGATGTCTAGCTTTACAAGTATTTTCTACTAAATTCGAATTTCTTCATCAAGAAATACAATTCTGAACAAACAAAAAAAATTTGTATTCTTATTTTAAATTACACAATATCAGACACACCAACATCATAAACTCATGCATCGACCACAGGTTTTTAAGCATTCTTCTCTACTAAGATGTAAGGATATAAAACATATTTACATCTAGCCTTTTAGTACTCTTCCATCACTGGTGAACTACTCAATAAATGAATTAAATGGCCCTTGAAACCAAGGAATGTGTTGGATCTTCACTCTCTGAAATTCTGATAACGTACTTTGCTCTTTTGGCAGGTCTTTATTCAATGTTCATTATCTGCTCTTACAGCTTTGACAGCTTTCCTCTGTAATTACATCCTCAGCTGCACTGATTAATCCTACACGGAGGAATTTCTGAAAAGTGTTTTGAAAAGGCATTTGTAGATACTTACCATGGAGACCCTGTGCCATGGCTTGTTCATTCAGATATTCTGTGTCAGTCATATTCAAATAAGATGTTTTCAAGGGCTGTTTGAGTGTTCTCGCTTAACCTCTGGTTAAAGTGTAAACGTGGAAAAATAAAATATAAGAAATGGGATTGAACTATTTTACTGTAAACAGCAGATACATGCCCCCACTTACTTTATATACTTCTCTATATTTAAACCATTTATTGGCATATCTTTGCATTTATCTGCTTAACCTGTTCTTTTCTGGCAATGAAATTATCAATAATTTTCCCATTCCCTGACAAAGTAGACTGACGGTATGAAAGAGGAAAACCCTTTGGCATGTCTTTCCAAGCAAGAGGGATGGTGTCTTCGGTGAACTAACAGTGAGAAAACATAGGCCCAGTAAATATTCAATTTAAAGGATTCTCTGATAAGGGGAGTTGAAAAATGGAGGCAGCACCCATTCTTTTAGATAAGAGAAGACGAAACCATCTGGTGGGAGGGAGATAGCAAGCTCCCACGCCATCCCAGGGACCTCACTCTCATGTACTGCAGAGGCAAAGCAAAAGCAGTAAAGAGTGCATGTGCATCACAAGTTCAAAAAGATATATTTTTTTTTTTTCTCATTCAGTTCATGCAATTACTGGTATAAGCAGACGTTAATCCACAAGATGGGTAGAAATCATTGTTGCTAACTCACTACACATCGATCCTTTCTCTGAGCATTGGGTTTGCTATGATATGACTTACTACTCTGCTATAGTCTGTCAACAAACATTTGCTTTCTAGTCTTGTCTGTTATATTTAATCACATTTGTAAGATGGGTATTATCTGGTAATCAAGTGTCACTGGTTGTCCATATTTGAACCAAATGCAGCATTGTGTTATTTTCTATTCATACAATACAAAGTCAGAGACATTTTGTTTTCTATTCTAGAGAATAATTATCTATGGATAAGAAAAGAAAACAGACAATGTTTTTCTCATCAGCCTTTATTACTTCCTGGAAAACAAATGTCTGCTCCAGAATAACCTTCCACCATCTACATTCTCTGTATCTTGTTGTCTCTTCTACTATGCCATTTCTCACAAGCCATTGAATTTGGCTCCGGGGTAATGCTTTTGTCGCTGTGTTTTATGTGTCCTCTCACTCAGGTATGCTATCGAGTTATCCCTAATTACCCTCTCGGAATTTTGCACTTGGACCAGAATTCGAATGGTTTATAAAGGATTCAAGTCGATACGAGATTTACTTATAACGACGCTATCTATGTGACCTGCATCATTGACTGACTGTCCCACAAGCTTCCCAGTGAAAGCTGTTAACACTGTGATAACAGCAACCTGAAGTGATAACCTTCCAGCAGTCCTGAGGACACATAGTTTGTTCCATGTGGGCTTTGCACCAGTTGCAGAATTTTTTGTTCGAGCATTGGTTTTCATTTTGCTTTCTTAGAATTTCTAAAAGGGTCTAAAAAGATGGTTCTGTGTCTGTTATAATCAAAAAAGGGCTGCAAAGTGGTGGCATTAATGTGTGTTTCAAAAATATAATTTGTAACAAATGATCATTAAAAAATTTCATTTTTAAAGTAAGCAATCATGTTAAATAAATATAACTGTATTGGATCAAGAATACCAGTATCTGCTTAATTTCCCATAGAATATGCACACTCATTGCACTTATTGTTTTTGTGTAAAACCATTCCGTCTCAGTTGCTTAATTCTATACCCAGTGTTGTCTCTTAGTAAAAAATAACAGCCTAGAATGAACGATAATGTATTTTTTATTTGGGCAGTTTTACGAAATACACTATCTTTATGTTGTTTATACACTGTAAAAGGTAATTGTATGTGTTATGGCTTTGTCATTTTACTACGGAATAGCTTTTTGTCTTTCCAAATACTTTGTAGGAATTACCAAAGGTATGCAAGTATTATTAAGGCCTGGTTACTATGGTTAAATGTACTGAAGTGCGAGATGTAACTTCTGCTGCTGAGTGGGCTGCAGTGGTTTCGGGAGTGGCACCTTGAAGTTCTGTCAACCCCAGTTTTAATCCTTTTCTCCAGTGTATTGTGATATACTGTTGCTATCTTAATGATAATCAGTGCCGTATTACAGCCCCAGGCACTTCTGTTAGTCTGCTTGGTACAGGAGCTGTGCCTTATCTTCGGGTATGTCATTAAATCAGTTGTCTCTTAGACAAATTTCCCTCCCGTTTTTTCTTATCAAAATATCGGCTCTGTAATTTCCTTTTCAGTTAGAGTATTGTATAGTGGACCCGAATCTAAAGAAAAATACAAGCTACACGCCATATCTTTTAGAATTTAATTTACTAGAAATTTAGAACAAAGAAATTTGTGAATTAAATGTCTTTGTTTTACAGTAAATCGTGTGTGTGTGTGTGTGTGTGTGTGTGTGTGTGTGTATAACAAGCAAATATCTGAGATATATATATATATATATATATATATATAAATATATTTCTCAGATATTTGCTTTTTTTTTATATTTTAGTTTGTGGTTCATAGTTTTAAAGAGCTGAAGATATCCCAATGAGGTATTATGTCTTCAGAGAGCCTATGCAGTTGAGGGTATATTCTGTATTGAAATGGAGAGTCCAGTACAAACTTAATAGAATACTCCTTTCTACTTGTTACAACAAAAATGGCTGTGCAAAGATTTATTTTCTTTTATAAAGCTGTATGTACAAAGACAAGCTCTCAGGTCCCATTTCATCTGACCCTTAGAAGCTGGCACCAGTACTCAGCTCTCTTCAAAGAGCGGTGTTCCATCTGAGTGAAAGTTCTGATTGTCTCAGCACTGGGCTTCAGTACAGGGCAGTGCAAATTTAACTTATCTGATACATATCTCTCCAGTCTTTGACACAAGTTCTGCCTGTCAGCGAGGGTGGCAAATACTGGAAAGACTCCCCTCCCCAAGACACACTCTTTTCGAATTTGGAAAACTGCTGAGGGATAATGTGTCCAGTGGTCTCTTGCAGGTTATAGGTGAGAATTCTGCAGCCTCCTTTTCCTCCCACAGTGCACACATGGTCTCGGGGGGCTGGTAGCCAGGTTCCTGGGGATCCAGAGGGTCTTTGGAAAGAAGAATGCTAATGGATGGCACAGTCCTGTGCACTGTCATCTCAGACGCTTCTCCTTGTTGGCTCTCCCACACTTCCCTCACCCCCTTGTAACGCAGCTTGGTCAGCTGGTGCAAAGAGCCTACTTTCCGCTTCATAATCTCGGCGCAAGTGATGGTTTTGGTGACAGCGCGACCTGACCCAGAGAAGACAACCTGCCTCAGTCCACCACCCGTTTCGCCTCCCCCACGTTCAGCCCTTTCCCCCTGCATGCGCGTCATAGCAAAACCCATTAGGTTACGGATCTTGCTGCCCTCCTTTACTCGCATCTCCAAAACCCCTGGGGCCAGACCAGGAAAGGGACAGGGGCTGTCTTCCTCTGTTCGGCAGACTTTCTTGAACCCCCCTTGTCCCATTTGAACTGCAGGGGCCGGTGTTGGCATTGCACTCGTTTGCATGTGGGTGGGTACGCTGGTGACCGTTGAAGGCTGACCAAAAGTACTGTATGCCTGGCCTGGGTAGGAAGGGCAGCTATCTGGTGTCACTCCCACCTCCATCTGGACCTGTGTGACCTCCAATGCTGTGTGGGGTCTGACAGAGTCTCGCTTCAGGTAGTGCTCCTGAACACTAGCCATTCCACACCCAGTGAACATGTCAGTTCTCCTGAAGGCACTGCTGGGATCTTTTTCAAATCAACCTCTTCCCCCCAAATGAAAACCGTCTCTGAGACACTTTGAGCTACATTTTTCTTTTTCACCAGTCACTATAAAGTTTCACGGCTTCAGATGAAAAATAGTATCCCACTCCCAGAGAGAGCTTTGAATAGAGCCCTTAATGCTGCCAGCTCGCAGACAGAGCTGTAAAACTAAGATAAACGCTGGGGTGGTGAATTAAGAATACCAATGAGACCATTCAAACTGTTCTTCATAAAAGAATCTCAATTTCATACCGTAACCTAAAGAAACATTGCTGAGCTGGTGGAAACATTCTAAACTGAAGTATCATGTATTTTCTTTGTATCTATCATTGTAACATACCTAGTATCTCAAGTCTTACTTTTTAAACGTAAAAAAAAAACACGCAAGAAAACTATACATATTGTCCGTCATATGCCATTTTGATCCATATGATTCAGAACTCACGCTTGACTTCTTGGGACAGTCCAGATGAAAAGCTCTCCTTCTTTTTTCCTCTTGTCCAAAGTGTTGTAAGTAAGGTCCTGTGTCCCCTTCTTCACTGTTGTCCTTTCTCCTCTTTTCTCTGTCAGGGTCACAGATTTTAGGCTGGAACTTGAAGCTCTTACCCACTATGGACCTCTGTGCCGTTTCCACTGATGCTTTGGGAGGACTGCTCTGTTCTTCCACAAAGAGATGTGAGGGACAGAAGCTGCCTCACAAATGCTTGCAGGAGGAGGTTATGCGTGGCTGAGGGGGAGCAAGAGGAAAGGAGAGACAGCCCTCTTAAAGGCACAGACTTGATGTGTCTCACATTAACAGTCCCTCCACAATAGAAGCCTGTCTTTGCAGGGAAATCGGGGTCCTGTTCCTTTAAGAGCCCTGGCGCAGATCCCCACCAACTTTGTCAATCTTTTTAGAGGACGTTCCAGTGCATGTGTTCAATGTACATGACTGATTAAACCTGAGTTCCGAAATAGAGACTCAGCCAAGCTTTAAAAATGCATTTTCAGCAGTGAAACAATGAATTAAATTAGCTCGATTATAATTGAAAACATCCTTCAAAGAGCGACTGAAAGTCAGCGGCATTAAATTACGCTGTACTTAGCCTTTATCCCATTAGATGTTTTTGACCATTACAATTTACATAATGTGCTGATAATGGCTTCATTGTCAGGCAATCAAGTGGCACACTTAGAATTCATGTCTCTCACGCTTGAATTGTTATATTGTTACAAGGTTGGAAAGCTCTCATGATCAAGGACATGCGGACCACAAAAAACTCGGAGCAATGACATTCAGGATCAATGTGCTGTTATAATGGAGTGGCTGTCTTCATTAGTCTTTTGGGTGCATCTGTGCAGGTGAGCAGGTAGGGCTGACAGGTGGGGTAATAAGCAGATTAATGGGCTCTCCATCACCAGCGGAGGGCGCTGTCACAGTCTCTCCTGCACTGTACCGGCACCTACATTTGCAGCAGGCTTACGGTCCAGTCTGCTGGTCGACAGGTGGATTTGTTGTGGTCTGTGACTGACAGATGGGAGAACCGGTAAAGACAGCCCACTGAGGCTGAACCTATGAGGCTAGGAGAGGGAGAGAGAGAGGGAGAGAGATGTAGAGAAAGAGAGAGAGAGTGAAAGAAAGACAGACAAACAATGCTCTCCATCCACTCTACCATAATGCACACTACATATATGCTGACACCTTACAGGGAATTCAGTCTGACATGCCTATTAAAATAAACTCTCTGTGAAACTCAAAATAAATAACCAAAGTTTAAAGAGTACATGCTGCAATCTTCTAGGAAATGTGATTGAGAACATCAAAGTCAAATAGAAGTAAATGAGGGATATTATTATTACACCAACATTAACAAATGATAATAATTATTTAGCAATGTATAATAGGAGAGCATTTAATGAACACGTATGACAGAAAATAGGTATTCTCTTGGGCATGAATCTATTTTATCCACTGTTGAAGAGAGATTGTCTCCGCTTTTTCGTCAGTGAGGGAGGAAACAGAAAAGGAGGGGTAGTTTAGGGAGCCCTTCAAAGTCATCATTTGGCTGTTTGAAAAAAATTACCCTCATCAGTCATGACGAGATGCACAGCTGCCCAAGGAAATCTGGTGCTGTTACTGCACGACAGACAGAGCGGGAGACAGACATAAAGAGAGTTTGGAAGAAGGAGAAGGAAGATTTAAGAGCAAAAGGGTTGAAGTCATCCAAAAAACAAATCGAACCTTTCTACAAAATTGCTCTTCAATTTAACGTTACAAGCAATATGCATGGGGAAAGCAACCATGTCCAGATAAAAAGTGTTGCCCCAAAACAAACACTCGCTGTCTATGTGTGCATTAGCAGAAATAAAACGTCAGGGATCTTTGGAAGGCCTGTCTATTGACCTTTTTGGTAAGAGCTTTTATAAATGGCTGGGTTTAATGGTGGGGAGAGGCGGCAGTACTCACGCTTGGTCACTCACCCTCTCACACCTCCTCCACAGTTGCCCCCTACTCTCCCACCTCTCTAAATGGTTACCCCTCACCTTATCTTGGCTTCTCTGGCACCCCATAACAGCACAGTCACTCTTATAGTGTGCTTTAAGTGGTACAAGCCATCACCCTGCCCATCACTGTTTACCACAAAAAGCCATTTATTTTGAAAGACTATGACTAATAGTAGTGGTTATGTCTAGCTCCTCACCACTTACCTTAGATGGCTTAGCTGCTGGTGGTAGGAATTGTGAGGCGGCCTCTGTTCTGTTGCAGCACTGCAGAGCATTTGGAAAGGGTGCTGTGCTGCTGGCAGATCTGCACACAAGCCCAGTTCCTTTCTGTGCCAGCCAGTCGTCTTCTTTTCGTTAACTGCAAGAGTTTCACGGTCATCAAGCAATGCTAGCCTGGAGGCTGTCATTTTGCTCTATGTGAAACTCGCCTGCGGCTCAGCTGTTCTGCCCCACAAACTCCCAGCCGGCCCTGCTGGGGCAACAGAGCAAAGAACACACACACACACACACACACACACACACACACACACACACACACACACACACACACACACACACACACACACACACACACACACACACACCATGTGCAACCTCAGCATAAGGCAGGCTGTTGAAGCAATTACAGAAACATGGCAGAACACGATGAAGCAGGCCTTGTCATCAGAAGGGGAAATAGAGTAAGCACAGGAAAAATGATGATGCCATTAAAAGCAGGGAGTCTCAAAGGGAGGTGGGGGTGGATGACCCTCTTTGAGAATTCTGTGAAAAAGCACTTTGAGGTGTAAATGGATTTGTTTGCATTTGTTTGTGTTTGATTTTTGACGTTTAAATGGTGTGTTGACGGTGAAAATGCAAAATGGCAGCCAGCTACCACAGTGTGATCATATACTGTCACTCATCATGACTCCATTACATTGCTAAATGACACATTTAATCTACTGGCCACCTCTGTCTCTCTATCAGAGCTAATCGCACATCTCCGCTGTTCCAGACAGTGCATTCCCTTTGGCACTGCAATGCAGATGTGAGCCTCACATGGCAATAAACTTTCATCCAGCGCGAAACTAAGAGAGTATCAGAAGGGAGGAAAGGAATTGAGGAAGTTTAAAAAAACAACAAAGAGGCGTTGATCAGGTTGGACATATCTGTTTACCAAGGACATACTGGAAAGGATAGAACATGCTGCAAACACAAACCAAAGAATGAGAGAACGAAATCACGGAAGATAAGCAGCTTTGATACGTAGACGCGCCTTCAATCTTGTGATATTGTCTGTCGTGTAACCATGTGGACAGAGCTAAAGTGGAGCAGCTTCTGAAAGCAGTTACAGTCATTAACAAGCATGCCATTCTTTTAATGTACCATCCCTAAAGGTACGCCAGGATGACATTTTGAGTTTGACATTTGAGGAGACGAGGGTGGAGTTGAGTGCTGTTGTTCCATGCTCTGAGATGTGTTGGAGTACTGTTTGATTAACTTACTGTCTCAAACTTTAATTGGCACAGGCTGATAAGAGCACTGCTGTTCTGTCCAACCCCAGGCACATACTAATGGATTTCAATGGCAATTTTTGATCAATCAAATCAAATGAAATTACCATACTATGCGGAAAAAAAATAGCAAACTAATGACTTCGAGCAGCAATTAACTAATAACACAATTTTCCTCCAGCAAAGTAGAGCTGTTTAAAATTGTATTACAACCTAACAGCAAAGCATGTATTTCGACAAAAATGCGGCATACTGTAGAGTACAGCAGTAAACCCTGGTAGAGGACCAGTTTAAGAGCTGGTTGTTAGTAGTGCAGACCGACATAGTATATGTCCTACCCAAGAGAATGGCTCTTGTGCTAGTTTGGCACACCGAGCAGTGTGAGCTAAAACAGGTTGTGGTTGTTGTTTGTCTTCCCCTGAGGCTCTGTCATAAACCTATTCCCGTCAGTAGCTTTCCAGATGGCCATGGCCCTCTGTGTCCCGCAGTCCACAGCTTTAAACTTCCTACTGCGCACATTGGTACCGGGTCACTGCTTCCTCCGACACGCTAGAGGAGGACTCTGGATAATCCCACCCAGCTTGCTTCCGTGGAAAAATGCTTTATGCAAATGGGTGATTGTGTGAAGTAGCAAAACGGTTGGACCCAGTGTGGACTGTGACAGCATGTAGCTATGCCTCGGTAGATGGATTGGAGAGTGACCCCTTCCATATGTTTTTTTTTTGCACAGGAGCCACAGCTGCGGAAAAGCCTGCCAGAGAGCACTGCAGTGAGCTTCAAAAGACCCATCATGTGCAGACACATTTACAGGTCCACACCAGATTTGTCCCGTTTTTAATTGCATCGAAGAGCAATCACTCTCTGCCCTACAAATCCTCTATAAAGCCCTGCTTTACAATAGAACCATAATTGCAGCAGTTTAATTGCCTGAAAATGTTCTGCTCCCACTGCCTGCTAGCATTGGAGAGCTCAATAATTAGACACGGGAAAAAATTAGGTGGCAATTTTGTGTTCGCAATTATCATAATGCCAAAGAAGTGCCATTAGTATTGTTAGCCCCGCAGTATGCTGTCCTTTGACACTTGTCGGGTACCCCTCTTAGCTGCTGGGGACAACAACTTGATTTCCCCGTAGCCTCTGCACCCCGTCGTCACAATGTTAGTCATCAGCTCCTCACGGAGTCAGCTCGTACTGAAATGACGGCATGACTAAAAACTTGTCCAATGTCTAATTTCTGGGAGGATTTTATAAGCCACAGAATTAGCTCCCTGTTCCCTTGCAGGTACACATTTTCTTTTAATCCTCTTATGGTCGACCTAATATTTTGTCCTATCAAATAATATGTAGTTATTGTTTGCAGTGCAATTATAATTTGTTAAATATTTTTAATACTTTCATGAAGTTAACTTGAATTGAGTAAATTGTATATCTACATATGTATATATATATATATATATATATATATATATATATATATATTTTTTTTTATTTATTTATTTATTTATTTTTTAACACGAAGGGTCTGAGTAATATTCACAAGGGAGGCGGCAAATGAGAGCAGGTGTGCATCATCACTGTCCTTACCTTAACTGTGTTTTATGAGGCAGTTTGCTGCCAGTATATTATCCCTGGACAGAAAACAAGAGACGCTGATACATGGATGAATAATGAAGAGAAAATTACTTTGGAAATCAGAAGTCCTTCACCATTGAGGTTGAACAACTCTCACCGGCTCTCAAGCAATCAACCAACAGGGTTTACACAAGATTTTAATTTGGATGCATTATGCGAGTCCTCTTAGACTGAAAGGCTGGCAATTGCTTAGACAAAAGATATGCACTGATAAGTTTGAAGGTCATCAAGCTGTTAGAGTGAAGATATCAGTCGCGGGTACACACACTCTCGTTCTCTCTCTCTCTCGCACACACACACACACACACACACACACACACACACACACACACACACACACACACACACACACACACACACACACACACACACACACACACACACACACACACACACACACACACAAAAGGGCAAACAACAAAGGAAAGAAAACATTTCCAAACATCAGACCGTACATGAAGATCTGCTGAATAACAACTCTCCAAACAAACCTAATAATCAGTGAGCTTAAACATCCAGAGGGCAGGCAGGAGAGCGGCTAAGCGAGGGTCAGTCCTGAGAAGAAAAAAGGGATTAACGCGCTTGAGAACGAGGCAGTCCTCGTTGGAGCCCTTTCTGTATATGCGTGTGCTAGGTGAGAATATTCCGCCGCTTTTTCACAGAGCCGCATTATTGAATGGTCTGTGCCTCGCCTCAAAGAGCATTTTGCTGATGGAATCAAAACCCCTTTCACAGATTCAAATGAGGTGCGCTCGGCTGTGATTGGTATTGGAAAAGCATTTGTCGAAACAGAGACTCACAGGAGGATCCTTAAATACAAGGCAATCACAGTGTCTAACACAGAGACGAGGCGTGAGGTGTGCCTGGACTGCAGAGTGGAAAGAGGACAAAGGATTATGATGGTAATAAGCAATAAACCAAAACATAGTCTTCCCTGGATCCTTTCCCACTCTCGTCAGTGCTCTGCAGTATTGACAGGCCTTTATTTCTGCTGCCTCAAATCTACAATTTAAAACTCATCGCTCATTATTTGTGGTGAATTTAAATGCACACAATTTAGAAAGTGTCAAATCTGTGATGGGCACAGGCAGTGGATGCACAGCCTCCTCCTTCGTACACCGTTTACGCGTCCATGCCTACATGCCAAGCCAATGCTGTGTGCACCTGGCCTGCTTGAACTAGAAAAGGCAGCCCTCAAATCAGTGTGTTCAAATATGAACCTTTCGGTGCCACCACTATTATTCCTTCTCACTGAGCACCTTTTTCACGTTTCAAATGATGATGCTGCGTGTGAAGTCTGGTTACTGTTCTACCGTACATGTTTCAGAGACAAGTCTGTGATGCAGACCGACGCAGGGGAGGATATGCAATGGCTACAGCCCTTGTAATTTTGGTCCCTGTTTAATGGGACCCTGTCGGCTGCCACTGCTAAAAGCGCTTCCTCAAATGTCCTTGCCATTGTGGGACATTTTGGCAGCACACAAGAGAAAGAGAGACAAGCAGAGTGTCTAGGATGAGGCAGGACTCTGAGACAGCCATTATTATGCCTGCTAGAACAGGTCCTGGCAGCAGAGGAAAAAAGAAGAAAAGAGAGGAGAAGATTGCGGCTGGAATTGTCGAACTGTGGCAGTAGTGGGCTCCAGTCACTTTATCAGTGCCACAGCAGCGCTTTTTCCTCCCATCTATCTAGCGGGAGACTATTCTTCCCCTCAGAAGAGGAAAACACACTCTCTCAGCCTGAAAGCTCAGAGCACTCATCCCCACTTCCCTGCCCCTCTCCCACTCCCAACATATTCTTTCTCAACAACTCCCTTTTTATCAAACCCCAGTCTTTGTTCCCCCTTCTCTCTGGCTCTTGAGTCAGTTGTGTTCACCGTGAGCTGCAGTGCATCAAACAAAGGGTGTGAGGTGAGAGCATGATCAGCCTGGGCAGGTAATTGATCAGGGCGAAATTACCATTGGATTTCGGCAAAGGCCTGCACATGAAAATCTATATTGTGCTGCAGGTCATCTATTGGGAAGCATAGAGGTATGTAATACAATGACTGGCTCGGTACACATTGCTAATAATCTGTTTACACTTCAACCCCCTTTTAATTGATTTTCAATCCCACGATCAAAGTCCAAAATCCCAGCATACTTCATGTAGTCTTATAACATGTAATATTGTTTAGGAATAAGGAAATTGTGTTTATGTGCCTTTGACTGTGAGCATGTGTGTTTGTGTGTGTTTGCGTGCATGCACCCGCTGGTGAAAAAGTTTGCAAGGACGGCTATCTATATGTAATGCCTCTGTAATGTCATTACTATCAGTTTTCGACAGAGCCTTAAATAAATATAGCCCTGCTCTTGGCAACATTTTGTGAAGTTATAACAGCCTGTCCCTGCATGCTGTTCACAATCCACTAACCTCTTACCTTAAGAGGAAAGGGTCAATGTAACAACCGAGTCAAGGGCAGCATGATTCAGTGAAGAAGAGCTGGTCTGTGATATAGTTTTCCCCCTATGCTCGTGGTGTGAGTGTGTGTGTGTGTGTGTGTGTGTGCGTGTGTGTGTATTGTGTGAGAGCATGAACAGAAAGAGCAGGGCTGCTGCGTCGGAGGGGCTCCCTTTAAGGAGCCGGTGAATGATGTTATTTAGAGAGTGCTGATTGCTGGTTTAACCTGACGGCCACGGTGGCTGCTGCTGCATTAATAATCACAGGGAGGCAGGTGTGCTGGCGAGGCCTGCGCCTTGCCGCGCCCCCCCCCTCTCTCTCACTATCTCCATGCAGCCGCCAAGGAAAACGCCAGCAAACAGCAGGGGAAGTGTGGCGGAAAATTACAGCATCTTCACATGCCAGTCAGGTAGCCTTCACGATGGGGGCCTGAGCTGGGACCAGGGTGGGGAGAAAGTGTGTGTTTGTCAGAGTGTGTGAATTGTTGAGTAGGTACAGTACCAATAACAGCAGCAATACTCACCCTCAGAGAAACCAATATTTCAATATAAAACCATGGAGTCTTTCTCCTTTACAATTGCTTGCCATTACCCCAGCCAACTGAGGTAGATGCAGCCAGTTCAATCCAATAGACGTTTTGATTGGTTGAGCGAAGATTAAAGCCATACACTGTGTGCGAAGGAGAACAGCATAATTGATATTACAGCTCAGGGCAAACTTGCTCTCACAGGCCGGTGGCTGTTTCAGCAGAAAAGAAATGTTAGCACAGCTTGGCAGCAGAACGAGCAGTGTTTTTCTGGAAACATACTTGGCGTTCAGTCCCTCTGGTCCACTGACTACTGATGCAACTCTCCCTGGATAACACTATATAAAGAGAAAACAAATAATAGAATCAACATTAGATTCACATCTTTGCCTCCTCACTTAAACATCTGTGCCAAAGACGCTGTATAAAGATTGTTATTTGGGTTCATTAGGTAACTATGGTACGTCATTAGTCACCTGTCTCCCTTGTACTGTCACGATCAGCCATGGGAAAGTAGGACCCAAGTGCGTCTTCAGTAGCGCTGCATTTTAATTGATCAAAAGACCCCGAAGTAGAAGGCTCACGCAACATTTAACAATTGACCAGACAACGGAGAACTCAAAAGACAAGGCTTGAACTAAAACACAGACGAACCAATCAACACAAAAGAAACCAGGTGGAAACAATGACACTGACGAGGACAGATGACGCTGGTGAAAACAGAACAGAGTGGGCGTTTTAACCCACGGCCCGTTTCATGTACTTTAGCAGTTATGTTTTATGTATTAGGTAGTTGATTTAAAAATACAGAAGGTTTACGCGGGTGCACCTTAGTTATGGATATTCTCCCAATTTGAGTCCCTCTCATTTTGGACTAGACCACTGGGACTCTTTATATGGGTGTTTCATGGTATGACGTACATGACCTGCCTAAATCCTTCAACACATGCAGTCTCATATAGTCATATTGGCTGCAAAGTACCATCATGGTGTTTCTCCGGGTACTAGTCCAAAGACAACATCCGAGGTGCTTGCAGTAGCGTTGTGTGACTCTCACCACATTAACTGGACATTTAGACTAATTTTCATTCAGCAAGTGTGCCTCCTCAGAGCTCTTGAGAGCAGGACCAAATCGCCGTGACCCTCACGCTCCTGCCTTTTATTTCCTGACACCATTCAAGACCCTCTTTCTCCCCCCCCCCCTCTCTTTCTCTCTCTCTTTCTCTCCCTCCCTCCCTTTTTGACCCTATCTCTCCTTCTTTCTCTCTCTCTCTCCGGTTTCCACACGAGCGGCTTTGTGAAACCTCTTCCTGCCACGCTTGGCTGTGCTCCCTTTAATTACCATGTATTCTTCTTTAGCTAATAGAAACGCTGATGAAACCGATTACACGGCGCCGTCTCCCTGTGTGGACCTGCGTTTAGGCGAGAATGCAAAGAGAAAGAGACGTGGGGACGGATGGGGCGGCCGCCTGTCTGTTTGCTTGTTTTGTCGTGGCTGTTGTTGGGTCAGGGATGCTCAGGTCCTAAGGGAACTTCTCATCTTATCACAGCGTGCAGACGGCTGGCCCGTCCTTCTCATTACCCGCCTTGCAGTTCTGGATGGCCTCGGCAGCTCTACTTTGTTCTTCCGCCACAGGCAAACTGTGGCCGGCTTTCCATTGCAGTCTTCAGACCGGCTGCTGAGGCTGTTTCAAGTTCTGAACATAGACGTTTCCCCCTCTCCGCCTCTTATGAGCGTTAAATCAATCTCTCAATGTGAATAATTGTAGTCCCTGAAATGTCGAAAAAGGAAAATGAACAAGTGCTCCTCGCTTGATTGAAAAGCCCTCTGAGAGGAACATTAGTGATTAGCTGGTGGCACTTTGATGACACACTCTCTCACTTTCAACCGTATATTATCAACTCAACTGGGATGTCGCAGTATACACTGACTGCAACAAATCTGCACATCAATTCAGAAGGATTTAGCTGAATGCTGGTTATTATGTTACCATTGTCTGTTTTTCTAAATGTCTCTGCATAATCTTTATAATACATATGTATGCACGCTTGCTTCTATAGCAATCATCTTGACAAGTCGTAATGCGTGGCCTGCACTACCATTTGTGGTCTTGTTTCGTGACCCTTCTCAATGAATACAGAATGCCTACAAGGCATACAGCACATTTACATGTTAATGTCTGCAATTTGTGAACTTAAAGAGAAAATGTCACAGGCTCAATTACAAAATGGGGGATAAGTAAACACATTTTGGAAAAAAGTGTGGCCTGTTAATGTCGGATGTCCATTCGACACCAACTCAAAATTAGTGAGCAGAGGAAGAAGAGGAGAAGAGGAGGAAGACACAGAGGTTTAAAGAGAAGGGAAAGGGGCAGAAGCGCTTTCATTCGCGCAGCACGTACTTGCCGAGGGGGCGAGACGATTAGGTTTGTGATGAGAGGCAGGAGTGTGACGGAGAGGGCATGGGGGGTGTCAGGATGAGCGAGGATGAGGGAGATGAGAAAGAGAGAAGCATTATCTCCCTGTGCTTTCAGGCACACACACATATGCGCACACACACACACACACACACTAGGGCATGCCGCGGAGGAGAAGAGTTAATGCAGTGGGCACCCAGTTCCCCATTTCTGCACATACATTCATCACTCACTCATGTGCCTGACAGAACCCCATGCCCCACAGGCCAGGGCCCACACACACACACACACACACACACACACACACACACACACACACACACACACACACACACACACACACACACACACACACACACAACACAGTCTAAAGAGTTTGCCCAGCACAGTGTATTTACTCCACTCCCTCGTCCTTTTAACTGCTGTGACACAAGGCCTTGGCAAATTACTGCAGTACACCATCTCTTAATTATAGTCCACGTTGAACGAGGTACGATCGGACTACATAGTATATTCACCTGACCGATGTAAAAGAGTAGTATAGTTTGTTCCTATATGAGAAATGGATCATAAGATGACGAATTACACAAAAATGTTAAAGCGCATTTTTAACTATATTTATTATTTGTATTTTGTAATAATTCATAATGTGACATACAGAATGTCTCATATGTAGATAACAGTTATTTTTTTCAATGTTCTCATCCTGTCATAAAAAATGTATACAAAATTGCAAACATTATTTCAGCTTCTCCAATTTTTTAAAACAATAACAATATGAGAACAGTTTGTTTCAGAGAATATGAACAAAATTATGCCATAGTTCACCGTTCAGACCTAGACCATCACCGGCTATACTTTAGAGAGGACACATTTCTCAAACATTATGACCTACTTTTTGTGCTGGAACAACAGTATACCTTGAAATGCAAACAAAAAAGATTTGAACACACAAAGATCTTTCCTCAGAGTACAATGATTTATTCATCAATATAAAATATGTGTCTTTTTGAAAAGGAATGTGTCTGGGTGTGTTAATTTCTACCAGAGCAGTTGAGTGTGAACTGCAATAATGGATGTTCCAGTACATTTGGTCCGAAGCCACTGGGCCCCAATTGCCTGGCATGCCTGTAGGACATTAATTGATGGCCGGGTTACACTGTCTAATAAATGTCATAAATAACAGTTTAGAGGAATGAGGGGAGAACCTCAAATACATTAACCATCGCCATGACATCTTAATGAGGATTCAACAGCGAAGTGATCATGTGGAATCAGTCAGAAGGAATCCATTATAGGTGGGAGTGAACCCTCGTCAGCGCGGCGATTATGATTGTGCAGACTGCCGCCGTGGAGACCCATGTGTCACACCCTGCCTTAATGGACACACCCGTCAGCGCGCCCGGTCCCACACACACGGCCCTCCACCGACACATCTGCTGAGGATCTGTCACACCTCTGTGTGGAGGACCCGCACTCTGCTGCAGCCTGCCCACCGAGACTGCCTGATGGAAGCCAGTTGAAGCCAGAGGCTGTTCGCTGACAGCCCCATTGATTTTATCCCCACATTATTGTTGGGATAGAACATCCAACGCATACCAATGGAGGCCTTTCATGGACAGACAAGTGCAGGGTAGAATTTGCCCAAATTGCAGTTGTGTTGATGTGGGAATGAGAGCTGGATGATATGAGGCCTGTGCAGTGATTGGTTTACTGGCAGTGACACACACACTTACACACACACACACACACACATGCACGCACGCACGCACGCACGCACGCACGCACGCACACACACACACACACACACACACACACACACACACACACACACACACACACACACACACACACACACACACAGTCCCACTCCAGAATTACCTCAGTATTGGGTTTAAACCAGAAAGCTCATCAGTGGAATAGCAGGTTTTGCCAACTGGAGATTCTTTGTGAAACCAACCCTTAAATGAACAGGATGAAAACTTCTGAACTCTAAAATGAAGAGGGAGATATGTGGTTGTTACGTGTCAGCTACCATGTCTGTCTGCCTGCCTGCCTGCCTGCCTGCCTGCCTGCCTGCCTGCCTGCCTGCCTGCCTGCCTGCCTGCCTGCCTGCCTGCCTGCCTGCCTGCCTGCCTGCCTGCCTGCCTGCCTGCCTGTCTGTCTGTCTGTCTGTCTGTCTGTCTGTCTGTCTGTCTGTCTGTCTGTCTGTCTGTCTGTCTCCGTGTTAACACAGGTTGTGTACTAATGAACATTTAATAGAGAACACCCTTGCTGTCAATCCATTTGACTAAACACTGCTGTTCAAAACAATGTACAAAGGAAATGCCATGCTAAGCTATTGTGGATTGTTCGCTGTGGATGCACTCTATCATTAGACTACATTCTGACTTGACAGGTGGCTTTGTTTGAGGAATTCTCTCAAGTCTATCAACGGCAGCTTGGAAGTTTTCATTGTGAAGTCAGCGGCGTCGGAGAGTGGGACTGTTTTGTAGTGACTGTGTGTGTGTGTGTGTGTGTGTGTGTGTGTGTGTGTGTGTGTGTGTGTGTGTGTGTGTGTGTGTGTGTGTGTGTGTGTGTGCTTGAGTGGGTGTGTGTGTCTGACCATGCCTGGTGGGGCCTCCAGGCTGACAGTTCTGCTCATGGTAAGTAGGTAATTAGCATGAATTATTCAAATGAAAGACGAAGGGAATGAGGGTGGGGACCTGTCCACCTGGCTGTCAGAATAGGAGCCTGTTTCAGTTACACACACAAACACACACACACACACACACACACACACACACACACACACACACACACACACATACACCACACACAGAGACAAACAAACAGATAAACACACGCTCTTACAAATACAAACATGCATATACACATACAAGCCCATAACCATATTATATTAACGCGTCTTTAAACCATCTTCCGCACTTATTTTGGGGGTTATTGCAAGTGCAGAATCTAAATACACAACACAACAATACATGCGATAGGACCATCCAACACCACTTTCACATGCAACGACATGGTTACATAGGACTAGAGCAAACTGTCCACAAGGTGTTCCCGTTCCCATGTGCCATAGGGATGGATTAGGATCTCCAGCCTCTCCTGGCCACAGCTGAGTCATTACCACTGAGCCTTATCAGTCTCCCCCATCCCTCAGCGCAGCCTCTGTTTACCTAATTGATCAATTAGCTGCTTCAGACAGCTCCCTCTTCAACACACATTCCATTTATACAGGCCCGCTTTGATTGTTTCCCTGTCTCCTCACCCAAAAATATTTACTAACTCACCCACAGCACATAGCTTTCACTATCCCCAGCTGACTGATAGGCTGCGCCTGACTGGAATGGGAATATGTTGTGTGGCCACACTGTGTGTGCTTTTCAAATGGATGACTCTTCAAATGGAACTCGGAGGAAGACTATAGCCAGGCAACATGCAAATTCTGGCATTTTAGGCAGACACCTAATTTTTGTTACCCACAAAAAAACTTCAGAGCGGTGTCATCTTCTACCTGTCAATTCAACATATGTTTACGGGTGAGCAGTTTTCCAATTCTTCCCTTGTCGTCTTAGAGTTGGAGCGGAGCAGGTCCTGTTGGCCTATCTGGGGCTTACTGTGGGGCTGCTGGGGTGTGAAATCAGAGTGACATGGCCGACCACTCCCATACTGGATTTACTGGATTTACACAAAATAGTCTTTTCATTGTGATGGACCTCCAACTAATCCTTTGTTCCCCGGAGGTCCTTGTCAGTTGCTCATTGTTCATCACATCTTTGCTCAGGTCTTCACTGCCCTCGTGTGGCGGAATGACTTGCTAGTTGTTTTATAAAATGGTCCTAGATGTTCATGTTTTTTAACTTGTGCATGGAGAAATTGAAAAGAAAGAACAGACGACAATACACATTTGGGAGTATAGGTTAAAAACCATGTAGTTACATTACGTATTATATTCCCAGGAATGAAAAAGCAGCTTATAATTGATTTGTCCAATATAGATAATATGGCTAGATTTAGAAATGATTAGTGAGCTAATGGTAGAATCTAGTTTAAAAGGATTTAGCTCAAATGTGGCATCACAATTAATAGATTTGGTATTTTACAATGCAGGGTATTGAAATGAAAATGTAATGTAAGGGAATAGACTTTATTGACCACAAGGGAAATTGGAATATCCCAAATATATTGACAGCTATTTACCAAGCATGTATTTTAAATAATCATAATTAAAAACAGACATTACTAGGTATTGATCTCGTATTAGTAGATTTTAGGTGGTGTGCATAATCAAATGACCTCAACAGGGGTCTTCATATTTGTCTTCATACCAGCCCTGGCATTAGGTATCTTTTTCTGAGCCCCACAAGGTGGTGCTACTGTATTAGTGTTTGGGAGCTTGAAGCTTCGGAGCAAGGCAGAGAAAAATGACATCAACGGTAACCTTACTGCTAACTCCAATTCAAGTTATTAAAAACATCAAATAACAGACTTCTATACAATGCATATCATTTGGGTAATTTCACTTTGCTCTGATATATTTTGATTATTTCAGTGAACATTTAAATAATACAATTAATTGTTAGTGAAGATGAAAATGAAATTTATAAAATGAAATATAAGAAACTAAATAATATTTAGAATATCTATTCACTATGCAATATAGAAAAGAAATCTATGTAAATGATGAATACCTTAACATCATTAAACACAATGTGATCAATAGTTTGCTAAATCCTCTATATTGTGTGAAATAATATAAAAAATGACATAAAATATCTCATCAGACTTTGAGTGAAAACAGCATAAAGTATGCTCTTATCCTGCTTAATCAAAGTTTCATGGATTTTAGCACACTGTTTTTCTTTATTTATTTATTTAAATCACTATTATTTTGCATGCATAAACTAATAGTTGTTTAAGCAGTAGCCTATACACACATTTACAAAATGTTAATGTTAAATGTTTTATATTTTTTTACCAGGCTAAACCACAATTCTGACAATAAGACAACAAATACCACTGAGTGTGTGTGTGTGTGTGTGTGTGTGTGTGTGTGTGTGTGTATGTGTGTGTGTGTGTGTGAGTCAGTGTGTGTATTTATTGTTTTGCGACGTATGTATACAAATGTCACTGCTCTGTGGTCAACAGTGGCAAGAAAATGAGAAGGATCTCTTTGAGCTGCTGCCATCTCGATCAGAGACATTAAGTCATCAGAGCGAGCGATGCCCAGACTCAGCCCATTACCACCCAGACCGGAGGCAGGCTCCAGCACATGGGGCAGAGGGAGAGGAGCGCTGAACGGGCTGCTCCACTGAAGCCCGCTCACAAGCCTGTGGCTTCCAAGGACATTACAGCTCCATTCCACCGGCTCTCCAATGGCAGGTTATCATTAGTGTGCTTGTGAGAACCGGGAGAGGGGATGGCAGGGGAATTGTGGGCTTTCATACCCACAGACTGGTCCACAGGATGCCAGCCTGTTTTTTTGCTGTAATTTATCTCAGGGGTGATGGAAAATACTGGGTTCAGGTAATGACCAGTTTGTGTGCCCATGTAAAAGCACTTATCAGTGAGAGTGGGATAGAGAAAATTAGAGATAAGTGTAAAAAAGGACAAAGAGGGTGTTTGTCCACCATAGGGACTTGAGTGGTTCTGCTTTCATATATGCAAATGCACTGAAGTTGTTGCTATTTTACATTCCATGCACCTACAATTCCACAAATAGACAAATATCTAATATCTCAATGCTTTTCTGAGTTCCAAGTAATACAACATAACAAGAATAAAGCAAACAAAATTGGAAGACAAAAGAAGCATACATTTTTATTTAGATGTAATATGAATGACAGAGATAAGCGTTGTGGATTTACACTAAGACAATATGAAGAAAGTAAGGGTTTAGATGTTATTTCCTCATCACAACAATGTATAAACATATTTATTGTTCTGTTTGTATAGGGGATTGAAGGTGCCCACTTGAAAACCCCAATGACATACCTGCTATAAACCCATATCCATTCTAAAATAATGCTTTTTGAAGTGCTCCTCTTGGAATATGGTTTAAAGAATATTATAACACCGTATCCTGTATATTTGCCATTTATATTTATCGTTATGTCCTTTTCAGTTTCGTAACAATATTTAAAATATGTAATAGGCTACGGTAATCTTTTATTTCTTTGCCAATTCAGGTTTCTCAAACGTTTTTTTTGTAGATAAGAAAATATACTAAGACCATAACATAGGGAATAACTAGTCTAGAGCCATGATACAAATACATTTGAATATGTGAATACAAATACCACTCATTAATGCTATGCTACCCTGTCTTTAAGCATGGCATATTTAACTATTTAATCATTTTAGATTTCCATATCTAAAAATCCATTCTGTCTCCCTTGGCAACAGGTTATAATCCATGGTTACGAGGAATGGTTGCTAGGTTGGTTGCTGAGTTACAGACCCCTCTCACCACTGGCAGTACGTGGGAGGCCACAGGGTCCTTGCTGATGGTGGGGAGATGAGGGACTGGTGAATAGAGAAATGACAACAATGGCAGGAAACAGATAGACATGTGAAAGGTAGAACACTAGACAGTCAACTAAGAGGAGAGAGAAATGTGCCTGACATAATGGAAAGGGAATTGTTAACAATCTAAACAGAAAATCTGCACGCATCCATCTACTCAATGCAGCCAATTTTATTGTTACTCTGTAGTTGCGATGGGTGTGTGTGTGTGTGTGTGTGTGTGTGTGTGTGTGTGTGTGTGTGTGTGTGTGTGTGTTGTGTCTGTGTGAAAGTGAGCGAAAGAATTTGTGAGAAAGAGAGAGAATATTCTGAACTACACAAAAACACAATGCTGTGCTGGTTTGTGCTAAATGATCATTCTTAGTCTTGGTTCAAGTTTTCTCATGGTAATGTTACTTATTAGGAAAAATTTCAAGGACACATAATAAAAACCTATGAAATCATTTCATAAAATTACACAAGATACTCAACAATTGTGTACCTCATACTGTGTATTCATTTAACCTTACACATTTTACATTTACCAATAACTTTTTAAGATACATTAAAAGTTACATGAAAAAACAAGCAAATTATTACAAGAAAAAACAGCAATATTTCACTTGTCAATTTCAGGCAGAGAAAACATTGGTTCTGAAGCTGGAGCGGTTTGCCTTTGTGCTGTTATCTTCCTCCTTTCTGTCCTCCAGGGGGCAGTAGTAGTGTGCACACTCCCAGACTCCCCTTCCCAATTGGCTGGGATCAAAAGCACGGTACTCTCGGAGTAGAGACAACAACACCGAGTAAAAGTAAACTTGTGTGGTTTATCAAAAGTTAGATTTCATTTTGTGGTAAATATTGACTTGAATTTGCCACTGTATAATAATAAAATCATTAAAACATAATTTGTATTTTTTTTATATTCCAGCCTTTTCATGTAATATTGAAAGAAGTACATTTTGTTTCAAAATTTCCTAAATTAGATTGCAACTAAGCAACCAAGCATAATTATTGAAATGTCGAAAAAAACTTAAATTACTAAATGAATAAAGTACTGCGATATGAAAACAACCAAAACCAATGGGTATATGCTTGTTCCTTGCATATTATAATTCAATTGTATACATTTTGATGTTGTTATGAAATAGTTTATTACTGTGCAATATTCCATGAATGTACAGAAGCAAAACAATTCAGGTAAGTATGAAAAAAGCTGCAATTCATATTTCAGTGCACTCAAAACTAATCTCCAATCATGAAAAAAAATGTAATTGAGTTCAAACGAGGCAATATGGGAAAGTGGCTGACTGGCCACCAGCCTGATCCCAGAGTTTGTTGGGAAGAGGCCCCTTTTGGATGATTGGAATGGCTTCCCTAATTGGTTTCAATTCCTAATTGAAATGTAATAAAAATGCATCAGTAGATGTGCGCCACAATTACCTCATGCAAATTTCCTGATGAATTGACGTGAGGGGCGTAATTGCAGCTGTTAAAAATGCATTGATTTCTGCTAGAATAATATCAATTCAAATCAGTTCACGCTCATGCTTGAACCTGCGTGTGGAAAGCATTTGTCACCGTTCAGTTTCCTCTTTGAAGCAAGTTGATTTGAAAAGAAATGGAAACATCTGCACCCTTTCACAATGGGGCTATGTCTGATGATTGGTTGGGTGAGCCTTTGTATCATATGTGCTACATCTATGCAAATAACCCATCTTAGACAATCGCATGGGGAAATTAAAAAAGGTAATATTTTTGTTTATACTTTGTTTCATGCTATCAAGATGGTGCATTGCTCATGACTTCCTTGGCTAGCTTTGTAGAGCAAATGAGTCTGGAAAGAAGAAATTCAATGTGCTATGTGCAGAGAGTGAATCAGATAGCTTTGATTATGGCTTTCATAAAATGCTCTGAGCATTATCTGTCTGGCTGTTGATAGGAGGTGGCATGCCTTAAAGAAAGGGTTAATGCATCTTGTGAGCTATTGCCTACCACTGTAGTCATAGCAACAGGTTAATAAGTAGCTTCTCTGATCTTCTTCTGCTGCTGTGCAGGTTGCTAAGATACAAATTGTGTTCCAAACCCCTAGGACAAGGGTGCAAACAAGCAAGTGTGAAAACACCACAAGGATAGTACAAAAATTGCAAACAAAACCCAAATATTTTATTTACAAAGCAAAAATCACACTTTATTCAGACCCTCAATGAAGACATAATTTTGCTACAGTAAATGTAATGTGTAATGTAACGATTTAAAAGTATTTGTTTCTTTCTTTCTATCTTCCCAAATACGACTACAACAAAGTAGAGAAATCTCCTTAGTTTCAACGACCTCATATAAGTAACTGGCAATTGGCTAGAACAATAACGTAGCCTGACCAATCAAAAGAGGGAGACACTGGCTGTTTCCTAGATGCATGTGCGAACGAAGGGCAAATTAAAGTGTTGCCTCCGAGTTGCATCATTCTGCTCACAGCTCTATTAGTAGGCACACCACACTTTCTCCTTACGGTAGCCAGTCAGAGACTGTAACCCACTTTCATAGGTATTATGCCTTTCTACGAAACCACACAAAGGTGTCTTCTGATTCACAACAAAATGGCCACAATTGATGTACAGGGAGAATGTAATTCTGTGTAATATAAACCCTTTTAGAAATCTAGTTGAAAAGTTGTTGCCAGGCAAATCCAAAGGCCTTGCCTGTAAAACTGAGAAAGATCAGTTTTATTTAAAGAGAAAAAACGATATACATCTCTAATCATAGATTATTCATCTGCATGTTTAGACGTTCAGCATAATCCTTCAAAAAACTAAAAACAAAAAAAACCATCCTCTGTCC
This sequence comes from Galaxias olidus, assembly GCA_026901105.3. NCBI lineage: Eukaryota > Metazoa > Chordata > Actinopteri > Galaxiiformes > Galaxiidae > Galaxias > Galaxias olidus. Next base: position 228,235 of record JAPMUY010003448.1, read on the forward strand.
CCGTCTTAGCATTTCGTTCTCCAGGAGACACCTTCATGTGGCAGGGCTATTTTGCCAAAAGAAAACATGCATTGATTGAGAAGGCGGCCCACATCCACACTGACAGAGAACAAACAAACAAACAGCTTGACTGGCGAAGCTGTGAGACCACAGTAGGGAGCAGTGGAGTTGTTTTTCATGATAAGGCCTGATCCTTGTGTTCTCCCTGTCACTGGTCTCCTTCCTCTCAACTCCACTCAGCCGTCAGTGGGCAACAAGACGGGGCTGCTCGCACGCGCGCGCGCGCACACACACACACACACACACACACACACACACACACACACACACACACACACACACACACACACACACACACACACACACACACACACACACACACACACACATACGTTGAGAAAATGTCCAGCTACTCTGCCTTTCACCCTGCCTCTTAAGCCATTGAATTTACGATTGTGCTGGTTGCATATGTAGGTATGTGAATGTGTGTCTGTATACAGGGTTGAGTGTTTATTTATCAATTAATGAGACAATCATCTTTGTGTGTCTGTTTGTGTGGGTGTGCCTGTGTCTGTGCGTTCATGTGTGTCTGCTAAATGCATGTGAGCGAGTGCCGTTATTAAAGTCGGATAATGAGGGAATAATGATGCCTTGGTATGATTTATGAAAACAGATTAGACATCACATCTGAAAGGTGGCAGGTTAAATGACAAAAAAAAAGAAAAGATTTGAACATGGGAGCAAAGACTGGCTTAAATCTATGAGAACACCAGCTTTGAACCAGTGCTTTGGGGGCCACAAGATTGTTCTGCCTTTCAGCCAGCTGTAGGACCTTGTGTGGCTGGGCTTTGCGGTGGTTTATTGTTTATTCTGCTTACATCTCCAGAAGAAAAGGCGCTCTACCCCTCCAATACTGATTAGAGGCCTGCGCTCCCACCGGGCCACACGCTGGTCTGGGTTCATTCAATCTCCGGCTTGATTACTCGATTGGACTCATTGATTGGAGGGGAACTTTAATGACCTATTATCTCGAGTGTTAATCAGTTGTTGACAGACAGTTCTCTCTGGGCCTGGCAGGGCCGAAGGGCCAGAAGGAACCACGCTCAGTGGACTCACGCGCGCGCTGGTGAGTCAAGGGGTTAGAACAGCACACAGAGTGTGGACGTGCCACTCAGCTCGCTCCCTCTGTGGATCCATCTGTGGGCCATGATGACGTCATCTTCTGTGGCCCTGCATTGAGTCAGACATGTCACGTTGTTTGCCAACCTTTCGATCTTCTGCTGTATATTGTAGCATTAGGTTTACACAACCCTGTGAATAACTCTAAAACGTGTTTTGTTGTTTATATATGTATGGTACTGGTGTCTGTTAACTTTGTATATTTGAAACCTATGTAATTGTAAATAACTTTCAGTTGGTTACCCTTGTATAAATAAATACATAAAATTATAATAATGAAAACAGACCAGCTCTGTAAAATATCTCTACAAAAGGCACAAAGACACCAAAGTAGGCTTTCTATAAGTAAAGTGCACTGTACTGAAACAGAAAGAAACTGATGGCCACAATAGTGGCCATCTAATTCACAGTTTTACTAAAGTCTTATTTTTTTGTATGGAAACTCCTATCAAGGTTGACATTGTATCGTTTAATTTTTATTGCTGACAAACAAATAAGCAATGAAGAATATGGGTTTTGACGTCAATTTTAAGTTCTGTTTAGATGAAAGCGTTGTGGACAGAATTCTGGTTAATTAAGGTTACAAGTCGATGTCCACCTGTCTATTTTCCTTCCTGTATCTCACTCCCAAATCTCTACTGTCTCCCTTACCAAAATCCCACTGCCTCGTCGGCTTTCATTATCTCCCTTTTTCAATCCCAACATCTTCAAGTCTCATCAATGCTTCTTAATTTCCGTCAATACTGCCACAGCCTGAGCTCTCCACACCTGTCCAGTCACCATGGCAACCTCACCTCTGACAACAAAGAGCTCTGTAAGACACGCTGTGCTGTATTCTCCCTGATTAGATATTGATTAAGCTTTTGTAATACATAATAGGATCAAAAGGATTGGGCAGCTTTGCTTACCTAGGATTACTTCAGACTTCCATTTTGTTATAAGCTTTTGTTATTTCTGATTCTGCATGTTAAGAGGGATGGAATAGAAATCTGCTGCCCTTTGTCACAACATATCAGATCCTCCTTTGCTTGTATGAAGATGCTCAAAACTACTTCTTTAAGAGGCCGGGAGGCTGGGACTGGAATTTATTCTGTGCTGCCCTGTACATTCAATGAAGTGGCGTAGATTGTGTTTTGTGTTCCTTAAACGCTACCTATTACTAGGACATGCTAATACGCCTGTTGTTGTTGAGTGCCCCAGCATTTATTGTTTCATGCTTGCGGGCCCCTGATGGAAGCACTGATAGATTAATGGTCCGTAGAAGTCACATGCTAAATGCATGCTAAGTGACAAGTGATATATAAAATACAGAAAACAGTTGTGCGTGACTCTGCAAGGAGATTGAAGGGCTGTTATTCGTGGTTCATATTTATGGTATTCTCCTATGAACAGTAAGCAGTAAATTTAACCCCTTTCAACATAATGGGTATTGACATACGAGGGAGCTTGATAAAAGCATTCAAATTGCCCTGTGAGTAAAGAGCATCTTAAAGCTTTCCCTTGGAGGCCACGTGGAATAGTACATAAAGGGTGTATAAATCTAATTTGAACAAAGCATAAGTGTACAATTTAATTGTGCAATATTTGAAAAACCTCCCAGCACTCCTTGATGCTTTTGTGTCAGTCTTATTTGAGGAGAGGTGGTTGTGATAAAGTAGAGCGAAATTGAAAACTTTCACCTTTCCTATTTGAGTCCCTCATCGAAAGATGTCCCATGAAAATGTTGAGAACAATCTGACCTCTTCACACCTCCAACCCGGATAAAGAAAACACACTGTAATAACTTTACCCTGCAATCCATACTTCAACTTTATCCCTCACTCCAAAAAGATTGAAAAAATGGGACTGTCAAAACAGCTGTGCGGTTCTATTTTCTTCCCCGCAGCTTCCCTTCCTGGAGCAAACAAACCAACCCCCTGTTAGCGTGTTTCATCAGCTTTAGGGGTTACAGGACAGATTGAGTATCGACAATAGTCGCTGCTGTGGCTTATAGCTCAAAGGCAGCAGTGGGGGAAATCTCAGGGGAAGAAGATGCAATCAAAAAGACAGAAATAATTCAGCAAGACTCACTTGAGGAACGGTTCAGTTTGTCAGGGTGGGGGGGGGATCATTGAGTGTAGGCTGCACAATGAGAATGTCCCTAGAGACACACAACAGGAGTCGCCATGTGAATGGACAAGAGTTACTGTCCCAACGTGCCCCTTTTGCAGTTTATCGTCTGCAGATTTAGCAACTATAAATCTGTTTCCACACTGACCCGCAGTCTAATCCCATCCTCTGTACCGGAGGGCCTATAAACAAGAAATTATACCTGGTCTCTGGAGACTGTCCGGTCACCTAGGCCTCCGAGAGGCCGTCTATTCTGGTGTACTTTTATAAGAATCTGTTAACAACCATTGGTTCTCTCGTGTTTAATGAGAAAGGAGAAAACTTTGAGCACATTGAAGAGTGCCCTGACCTACTGCGGTTTTTGCCCCATAAGGTCTCTGTCAATGTCAATAAAATGGTCCGCGAGGAAAACATCTGATTAATTAATTGATTCCTCGCTTTTATTCGCAGAGCCAAAAAGAATCCTAGGGGCACCAGATTCTGTTTCAACTCAAATGCCTTAGTGTAGATGGGGCTGAATATCCATTTGACTTTAATCAATTCACAATTTATTCTCCTCCCACTTTCAATCTCCGTTCCATTTATTATGCATTATTCGCCCTTTTTAAACGATTTTCGACTAACCTTCTCGTCTAATTTGGTATTCAGATATGGTTAGCGCTATTATCTCAATTAATACAATGACACATTTAAAATGCCTTCTCTGTATAATTCAAGCGACAAAAAAAAAACACACCACACATTCAGCAGCTTTACAAACCATGGCAATGCTAGCTTTTTCCAACGATTTTGAATTGACAACGTGGCTGAACATATACAAAGGACGACACAGACTCAGTCTTCTACAGGACTGTGCTTTATTTGAGTCTAAGCAGAATATAATGAACTAGAGAACTACAGAGTTCAGGAGCACTATGGGAGAAACCATCCTCAGGTCAGAGAAGATCAGAACCGAGCCAACACCAAGACAAATTACAGCTCTGCTTCATTCAAAACAAAACACTCACTAACTGTGTTCGACTGAAAAAAGAAAAGAAGAAAAGAAAATGATAAATCAAATGAATATGTTAAAAGATGATTAATATAATACCTGAAAAAACATTCAGATCAATTGATTCTATGCTATTTGGGTGGGGAAAAGAATCAGGTGGATGGCAGAAGACAGTGAAGCTGGGTAATGGGATGTTTCATGATGCCAAGGAGCCTACTGTGGGGAGATTTGGATCGTCAAGCATCTGCATGGTGTATCGAAGGCTCTTATTGAATGTTTTATTGGAGCAGACCGCTTTAGTAGCTGAATGCGTCAAAATTTGGTCCTTGTAACCAATGAAGATGGAAGTGTATGACTCCGTCCTTATTGGTGTCAGAGTGGGATTGAGGCAAAACTGACACTAGGCAATCTTTACAACTGACAGCAGTTCAGCAGAAACGCTTCATCTCTGCAACATGATTAAGCGTCAACACTGGTGAATAGAAAGCATTGGCATCCCTAGAATAGTTTGTCTGACCATAAATGGTAGGTACGCAGGTAGTACTGTCGGAGAGAATGAACTGTGTCTACTGTCTATGGCAGACTTCTCTCCTCAGTTCAGCTTGGTGTCAAGAGTTTACCTGACTAAATGAATGCACTGTAACTATTGGCACATTTTCTTCAGTGGTTCAAGGAAACCACAGGTATCACATTATTTAAGCTATCTTAGAAACACTGAAACAGCAAAGTAAAAAAAAAAAACATCCCATAGTTCATAGCATGCAGAAAATATGAACGTGGAAGATATGTCTCTTTGATAATTGTGTTCTCTATATAAAAACAGTATTCAAGATGAAGAAGAAAACATCAAATGAGAGGGAACAGACAGCTTACAGACAATGGTCATGGTAGATAATGGCTTAGGTTTCAAAATAAATCTGACAACAAATACTTGAGGTTTTTAAAAAGAACAAAAGGCCTTCAATTAAATCCTTTTGAACATGCAATTTCTTTACAGCGGATTCATTTTAATTGAGTTGTGCAATGGACTCATCTTTCTGAATCCACATGACCTTTAATCGTACTTTACAGTGTAGTTTTTTAATTTGTGTACTGGTACTTTCTGCCAAACAAAATCTCTTTAAACTAGCCCATTTACAGCGGATGGATTGTACATGGATTGTGCAGCAAAACATCTCCCTTGAACATGTACCATCAAAGCCTATGAGATTAAACCTTTTTAAATGGAGACCATCCCAGCTTCAGAAGATAATAGAAAACAAAACAATTGAAGAAAAAATAACTGTTTACCAACATGAGTATAAAATCCCATTTGAACATCAGCGCTTCAATGCAAGAAATAAAATAATTTCCTCTACTGATTTTGATAAATTATTTCATAAGTTCCTTCTCTTAAAATCAGTGAAATATATTAACTATTTAACAATTTTTTTCTTTGTTTGAACATGTACTATCGAACGGTCTATAAAGAAGGCTTAACAGAATTTAAAAATAAGCTATATTGTATCTACAGAGGTACTGCAGCAGTGTACTCAGAGGGGGCAGAGGCAGATTGGGTCAGACAGGTGGGGGGCAGGGTGTGGTCTTGGCATTTTTTTATCAGTACACCCCTCTCACCTGGCCCTTGTTCCTGCTGCCTAACCCTACACCTGTGGTTGGTTCATATGTACATAAGCTTTCAGCTTGGGCAACCCACTGTTGCTACCCCGACTCGCACCATTGGAGCTGTGGTGGGGACTGACAATGTCGCCCGATCCCAGCGATGGGCAGTCGTGTTGGGGGCGCTGAAGTCACCTGCTCCCCTCCACCAAGCAGACTGAGAGGAGTAGCTGCACTTCACATCTAACTGTCTCATCAGCTCTGATCGGAATAATCCAATTACTGTACCCAGGCCATCTTTTTACATTGTAAAACCCAATTGATGGATTGCTGCGGGTCTGGAGTCAAAGTTAAATTAAAGATATCTAGATGATGTGAAAGCCGTGGACCAAAGCTCATTTTACTTTGTATGTATGTTTAGCAAAGGTGATGGGTTTAAAAATGACCCAAACTCTCCCAAAGATCCCTGCTCTGCTGTGGATAAAGTTTTTTATAGTGACATCATTGTCCCACACAGTTGGGCTTTTAAAGACAAGCTTCTGTACAGTTCATACAATTCACTTACGTTTTTATATACACAAAAGAATAAAAAAGTCTTTGTTTTCCTCACTTGGATTTGAAGCAAAGCTTTTGTTGTCAAACATGATTGAACACTTGATTGACTGCCCCCTTTTACATGGTTTGATGGAATCAAAGCCTACTTTTTTTTGTGTGTTTCTATTAAAATTGTATGATGACCTGATAAATACAAGGCATGGCCCTAGATGTTTCAGAGCCCCTCTGCAGCATTTAGTGATCCCATTATGGGGAGCGTCTCGAAGGCCACGCAGTCCCGACCCAGTCCCACAGCTCCCCCTCCACCCCTTCCAGCGTTCAGCCAGCCCAGGCCCAGGGGGACGGCAAGCCTCTAAACCTCTCCACTAATCATGACATCATAGCTTCTGATGCCCTGAGTATCTGAGTGATTTTGCAGAGTTTAGCACCCCCTACCCCCCCCCCCCCCCCCCTCTCACCATTTACCCTCCCCTTCCTAAATCCCATTTCCATGGCCCAACTCTTTGACGGAAAAGCTTCCCAAAGCAGCTATTAAATGAGAGGCATTATTTCTCCCTCCTGTCCAACAGGTTCCTTTAATTATCTCTCCACTTTCAGTCAATTACATTTCACTTCCTTTTCCCTGACAATCACTGCTATTTTAGGGTGAGTGTTCCACACCCAGGGGGCAGGAGACTCTCAGACATGTTCAAGCAGCTCCTCACTCACCCCTTTCCATTGGCTAACCAGACCCCCAAAGGATACTATCTCCTCAAGAAGATTGACCTTGTCCATGTAATGCTAAATCAAGACATTACCAACACCAGCTTATCTAAAGGAAAGGAGTACTGGAACTCTGGAAAGCGGCCGCACAAATGGCCAACATTACAGTGACTGTCAATAATGTGACCTAGTTAGTTTTAGCGCAGTTTCTTTTTTTTTTTTTACATTGACACCATTCATTAGAGTAATTAGTTTGACTGTTTGTGAGTGATTTGAAGGTAACTCAATGTTTCTCTTCTCTAAAAAAGGTGTTAGCACGATGCATCTAGGGGCCCAACAGGACAGGGACTTGATTCTGATTGAGCTGAAAGCATCTCATAAATAGGAGCGGAATAAAAACCCGGTTCTAGTTTTTGTTGTTCCTTAGCCTGCACCACTGCTATTTCTAGTTCTCACCGCTTGTCACAGAAATGATATCCTCCCATGGGTGTAAAAAACAATAAGAACGCCCTCGTTGAAAGCGTTCCCTGATTTCACATTGCCTAACGCAGCCTTTCAAGCATGTTCCTTGGCTCGACGAGTGGGACACTCTTAACCAAGCAGACAGAGGAGGGGAGGGGGTGCTCTGCTGGGCTGGGCTGGGTTTGGGCGGGCCCTGGACTCCGCCTGTCTCCAGGGGTGACTGTGTAGCAGTGGGAGCTAGTGCAGCATATCTGGTGAGGGAGCCGCCTGAGAGGGTCAGCAAAGCAGGCATACAGGGTTCATGTTGAGGCTTACAGGACCGGTCTAATGAGGCTGCTTTTGGGACAGAATAGACAAGCTAGAGAAGATTTCACTGCTCACAGAACATTAGGATTCTCCTTGACTAATTCAGCATTTTATGAATAATGAGAATGAAAGGGTTGGGGAGAGAAATGCATTCATGTTGACCTAGTTCACTAGTAGTAGAACTTTTCTTACACGTTTGCCTGCATTTTGAACAAACAAAGACTAAGAGCTGACAGTTTTTTGCCATGCTTTTAAAGGCTATTTGTAACCTTAGGCCAAAGCTAAAAATGTTTTCTATAGGTATCATTTGGATTCTGAAGAACTACTGTGCTTGGCCAATATCCTTTCAGAACTGAACAATGCTCTGTGCTTTGCAGGTGTCCCATCTGTACTTTGTCCAGAAAAAAATACATTTTAGAGCAGTTTTTTTATAGAAAATGGCAGCTTTTGAGGGGATTGTTGAGACCCAATTACATGCTGAATGCAGAAATACAACAACACAAGCCACACGGCAGCTGCAGCAGAGGAACTGAGGGTTTTCACTGGAACAGTTGGTTTTCACCCAATTTAACCCACTATTGTTGAGCAGCTTTTGTGCCAGGAGCAACATTTCAAACCTTTACCTCTTATAATTCCCTGCGCTCACAATAATGTATCACTGTCAATCAAGTGTGTCATATTGCTACGGAGCTATGATACAGGGGGTTTATCCCTCCTCCACAATCCCCTCTTCCATAAACACGGCCCGCATTCTTGGTGCCGGGTCAGCTGTCGTGGGTTTTGCCAGGGAGTCGGCACAAACATAATTCTCTCTAATCTTCCTTCTGTCACCTCAAAGCATCCAGGGGACCATTCCTACTATAATTTGGTCCAAGTGATTACCCTAGTGATTTTTCACTTGGGGGCTGCTTATGTATAGAGGCTGGTGATAAACATTGTGACGATAAAAGGTGAAATAGTATGTCTAATACAGGAAGAGGAGATAATGAAGGAGCAGTGAACCCCACACAGTAGGTCCGAAAGATTGCTCCTGGGGTGAGCTACTCAACGGTTTGGCAGGGCTCTGGAAGGCATGGCTGAAGAGTAAAAAAGCACAGAAACAAGTCAGAAACCTGGCGCAGGGAAAGTAAAACCAATACCCTTTGGTTAGAGAAAGAGTTGCACTATTGTCTTTAAGCAGCTGGATGAGTGGAGCAGAGTCATTATAGACAGGATGGGAGCAGGTCTTTTTCAGTCTATGCCGCAGTGAGTTGGAAATGCGTCCGCCCCGCTTCCGAGAGAGATTGTCCCAGAGGAACACAAAGCGGGCTGGACAGAAGGCTGCAAGTACCAAAAAAAGCATGCCAGTGATTTGCTTATCAAACCTTCAATCCCTCAATCCCACATGCCTGCTGCTCGGCGAGTTGAGCACGGCTTCGGATGGTATTGATTTGGTCTTTGAGGATCCTCCGAGGGGCATTACCAGGAGCAGGATCCAGGCATAGGAGGACTCTCTGACCTGGGGTGTAGGGACCAGATGCAGTTGTTGTTTTCCACTTTCCTGCTGCCTTCGCCCATCAGTTCAGCCCCGTTCCCCCCACCCCCTTCAGTCAGCTCGCAGAGGGTTGGAGTCTGCGTGCTGGTGTTCAACACAGGAATTTGGGAAGTGGGCTTGTGTGATTGAATTGCCATCTGTCGTCCCTCTAGACTCATTGCAAACATATCGATCTGCTTTTATGGAGGGGCCTGCATCCAGCATTGTAAAAAGGTCAGAATAAGTGCCGCAAGACACTAACTCAAGGCCTGACAATTTGAGAGTGAACTGTCATGTCATGCTTGGCCAGAGTGTCACACAGGTGAGGGATGGAGGCTGGAGGATATCTAATGGTGACCGCTGGCTGTAATTTGCTCTGCACTTTGTTGAGACGGTAGGCTTTTCATATGCTCATTGTATAATATATGAAGTAAGCAGATCAGTTAACATGATAACAGTGGCATTTACATTGTATTGTATATGGCAAAGCTAAAGTAGCACTAAAACCTTTCCCCTTTTGCAGTCAGTGCATTGCAGGACAGACATGAAGCAATGTTTCTCAATCTTACAAGTCAATTGCAATGGCTGGATAAAAAAATACCCATGCCCTCTCTCCAGCCCTCTTTTTTGTCCTTAGCCAGGGGTCTCAAGTGTTGTGAGAGCCATTTTGTTTTCATACTGTCATTGAGTCCACACTTTTGGCAGTTTCAGTAGCTATCAACTCGCGTCTTGTCTTCTGTGCTCGCCTTCGGGGTGTCCATTTGTCCAGCTCCCTCTGCAGTGTCTTCACCCTTTTACAGTTTCATAATATCACACTTCCTGTCGAAACACAAAAGCTCAAAATAAAGCTAAAACACAACACTACGTCTGTTTCACTTGGTCTTTACAGTGGATTGTCGCTTGAACACAAAGGCTAGTGGAAAGCCTCACATTTCTGCAATCTGTCCAGAACAGACAATAGGAAGTTCCATCAGTTTTTTTTTCTCTTCTTTTTTCCCCCACCAAACAGTTCCTTAGTAGCTGTCAGAGAATGCGATGAGTTGTACATCATGATGAGCAAGATATCCAGTGGCCAGACCTTAACATCCAAGAAAAAGTCTCTGCTCATGGAGGCAGAGGTTATTTGTCTTTTTTTTTTATTTCACCCTTTCTATTCAAGTAATATTTTCTTTAAAAAAAACAGCAAAAATTTGCTAAGCAATTTTTTTTCTTCTATTCTACGATCCTACTCTACAATCTGGTACTGCTAAAACAGCTACCAGTACAAATAATCAGCCCCTTTACTACTTCTTGTCTTTTTTTATGTATACATTGTTTCCTTGTTCTTTTACTCTCCCTTACAGCAGGCCACTGGATATGGGTTAATGATTTGTTTAATCTACTATTAAATTGTAATACTTGCAGCTACAAGGTAAGAGTTTTTAAATAAATATTTATATATTTATATATTTATATTCTTTTAAAAAGCGTGTAGTCCTTTGGTCCCTATTTCCTAAGGAATGATGCATGTAAATTATCCTGGATTCTCCTCGTCTCGTCTTCTTTTCTCCAGACCTCGCCCTGTCACAGAGCACAACACCTGTGTAGGCACAAAAACCAAAATGGCAGCAGGCTGGTGCATGTACATGTGTGTGTAAATGTGTGGTTGTGTCTGTGTGTGTTTGTGTGTCTATGTGTGTCAGCATGTCCATATGTGTGTCGGTCTGTCAATTGGCATTTGCACATAATTACACATGTAATGGAGATTTTTTTTTTATGCAAAGTGTGCAGTGTCTGTAAATGTGTCTGAAAGCATGTGAGACTGTCTAGATGTGCCTATATCAGTATGCATGCTTTGAGCATAATGTGTCTATAAAGGTATTCCATCTTGTCTAAAAAACAGCAGCAAAAAGTTGGTCTCTGCAAAAAATCCTCTTCCACGTACGCCAAAGCAAAACAGGAAAAGAAAGAGGCATTCACAAAAAAAATCTAAAAGAAAAAAATGAAAACCTCTGGTATCCTCTCAGTCACCCAATCTTTCAGCTAGTTTCCAGCAGGATCAAGGGCCCACCCTTCTTTCATGATATGTAGCAGAGCAAGAAGTCTTTGTACTTATACTGCACTTGTGGAAATAAGGTGTTGTGGCCCTTCATCCTGTAAGAGAAGAACAGAGAAAAGACAAAGGAAAAAGAAAGAGGGGTACAGATTTAGTGCCGGCTCAGTTGACAAGCTCAGGGTGTTGCCTGCTGGTAATCACAGGGACAGACAGACATACAGACAGACAGACAGACAGACAGAGAGACACACACAGAGACAGGTAGACAGACAGACATAGAGACAGATAGACAGGTACAACCAATGGCATGAAAAACAGACAGAGTAAAATAGGTTTGTGTCAATCATAGCCGTAAAAAAGACACAGGTAGACAGTGGGTTTGTGGTTTACATGTAGAACAGAATGTATGCTGTGACATCACTAATATGAATGTTTTGTTTAAATTGACTGCCCTTGTGCCACCAAAACATTACTTTGTCTAATTATTTCTCTAATTGTTTCTATCTTTGTTTATTAATGACCAAAACATGTCCATCTCAAATTGTAAGGAGGAATATTGTAGATAGAGACAATAGAAAGGACACAAAGATGATAAAGGGACATTGGGATGACAACAATAAAATGTGTCATTTCTACACTGCTATGAGCAAAAAAAAATTTTTTTTTAATAATTGCTATGAACTCAGTCCTTTGACGTGTAGATGTTTCACAATCACAGCATTGACTAGTCCCATGCACAGTAATTGAACTTGTGTATATGTGTTCTTAGTAGTGGTTGAATTAGATAGTTTGGAGGGAATCATCTTTTATACCAAGCCTTAATGTCGTTCAAGAAAGGCGGCCAAATCTCGACTAATCACTCTCTGGCGGACATGAAAAGACCTGACTCTGTGGAGAAAACGTGCCCAGAAACTCTTTGTTCTGTCTATTCCCTCCTGAGAAGGAGCTTGTTATGATTCTATAATAGTTCAGCTTTTTAGCCAGGAGAGATAGTAACTTATTTCATATACTCAAGGCAAGCAGCGCCATTAGAATTATGCCTTTGTCCTAGCAGACCTGATACCTTTTTATAGATGTTACAGCTTTTACAAAACCGAAGCAGTTTGTAGTAGATATCAGACATATAGCAGATATAAAAACAAGGGCTTTGATCCGTCCCAGGATAAACCTCCCCCGCTCTACTTTAGGAACAGACTTCAAAATATTAAAGTTATGTTCAATGCACTATTATGTACTGTCTATTCTTATTTTTTAAATCTTGAATGTTAATCTCTAAATGTTTTTTGCAAAATGCACCAACAAACAAGATAGCTCTATTACATATTACTTAGATTAAAAACACAAGGAAGACCAGAATCCTGCTGGCTAGACCAACATGATAAAAGGAACCTGCTAGGCATTTAGGGAAGGGAAATGACCTGAAGAATTCAGTCGGCGTCCATATCTTTAGCCCAGTGGGTCTACAAATAAAATAAGCCTTTCCACTATAAACCAACTTAGTTTCAGTCATGACCGCTAGCAGGTAGATTGCTAAAATATAACAGCACATTATACAACAGAGCAAAAGTAGACAAATCCTCTTCAAGTTATTTGTTTTTCCCTTTCTGTGTTTCTGTGCTAGTGTGCTAGGAGAGTTGGGGGTGGAGTCTGGCTGTGTGGGTTAACACCACTGCCTGCAGCTCCGCAATCACAGCGTAATTGGTTAGCAGCCTCATAAATAAATAAATGGGAAGTGATTCTCATGTTAGGCAAACAAAACAATACCACAGAAGTACTCCAAGTGCAGATGGAACACACGGAAGAGTGGAGTGTCAACATTTGCCTGTGCTCAGTGTGTGGATGGAGGGGATTTAATTGGCTGCACAAACACAGGGTCATCTTGGCTAACACTCAACTAAAGAGCAGCTGGTTGGAAAAGGTCTTGTTTAGCAAAGAATCAATTTCTACAATCACATAGATATGGAGATATAGAATACATAATATTCATACACATAGAAAGTAAAACACAGGACACACGACAACAGCAAAAAGGGTCAACTGGCCACTACCAGTCATAGTCAACCAATCAATCAGCACGGCAGAGATACAACACCTACCACTTAGAAGGCAAAATTTTACTCCACTACACAAACTGCCAAAATATAGATCAAAAGGAGGGCGGATATAGATAGAGAAATATAAAGAGAAACGAATCGACGCCACGTCATGCAACGCAGTCACAGTCCTACCACATGACGTCATCCAAAGGAAAATGACACCATGGGTTCAACTTACAGGTGTGGTAACTTTGCACCATGACTGGTGGGGGTGTGGCTACACAGCGGAGAGAGGTCATCTCACGCTATGATTGGCCCTGTCAGGTTGCCAGGTTGGAGGGGTGCAAAAGAAGAAAAGGAGCGGTGGAATTTCTTTTCCTCAAGTTGGAATTATGACGTACCCCATCACCCTTTGATCCAGACTCTCAACTTCTTTAGCTGACAAATCAAATGAGCCTGGTTATTATAGTCAAAATGAAATGTAAAATTACTTTACAAGTAAACTGAACAAATTACCCCAGCATCGCCCTTTTTCTAAAAATGTATGTGCTTTCCAACGGAGCACATTAACATTTTATGATAAAGTTTTTATTTTAAACAAATAACACTCAATTCACAAACGCATGTGTATGCAGTCTGAAATAAATGTATTTCCATTGCATCATTTGCTTTATTGGGGTACAGGTACCGAATTCATTGGGAAATAAATGGAATACATTTATAATAATAGTGCTCTTTAAACGTTGTGATAGCCTGTGGCAGTATTTTTAGACATAAAAGATCTGTAAGTTCATGGCAATGGTATTGCGTTTCATGAAATCGGTTGTTTAACTGATCATTGCTCAATATACCTTCAAGATATATCTATACTCCACTGAATCAAGCCAATGAAACATATTTTACTGGCATATGTATAGGTGTCAAAAACGTTTAAAATCAAAATGAAACAAAATACATGGGATAAAACTTTACAATGATTCGGGTAAACCTGTACAGGGTACCTGGCTTAAATGACCTTTCTCACCATTTTAAAGAATCTATCAATCTAAGGCAATGCAGTGCTGGTTTTCAAGTCTGTACTTTTCTTCTTCACGTAATTGGCTGTGGACTCAATTTACTTCCCTCAAAACAGAAATCATATGATAACAAAACATAATAAATAACAAAAACATCCACATGAACTGTAGACTAGACATAACTGGAGAAAACATAGAATGAAAACACGTGCGCGCACACACACACACACACACACACACACACACATACACACACATATGACACACTTGGAACAGAATAGATCACAATAGGACCACAGCCAGAGAAACAAACACAGACTACAAACACCTCCTGCTGATGTTTGTGGAACAACTGGTTGATACTGAAAGGACTATTGTTGAAGACACACTGAGAATAGTGTCATGAAAAATGTCTAGAAGTTTAAATGGTTGCTGCCAACAATAGTACGTAATCTATGCGTTACAACTTTTAAGATTTCTATTATTCTATTGTTAGTACTTTCGCTTCTGGTTGATAGTGACATTCTGTTTTCTATTTATTACAACAATTGTACCATGAATTTTACTTAATGATTCAACCAAATTGCTTCTGTACAGTACATTTCCTCTAGATTTGTAACACACAGGGTTATTCAGATATATATCTGAAGAAAATGAAGCATGTGTTTATTTATTCTTTCTGCAAGGCTGAAACATGATGGAACATTTCTGGTAAATTCCCACAGCTTCTGGGAAATTCTTTCAAGATATTCGGATTTGCATTTGCATTTTTTGAAAGGTTGCTTTGTCAGGAATTTAATTTAGAACTACAAATTTTTTCATGAGCAAAAGTCAGCACATGAAGGAAAACTTTTGTATAAAATATATACTGGAAATATATATACTATATATATATATATATATATATATATATATATATATATATATATATATATATATATATATATACTTTTGTGTGTAAAATAATAAAATAAATAATATAAATAAAATAAATTAAATAAATTAAATAAATATAAAAGTATTACTGTAAAATTTTGAATTAAAAAATTATATTTTTTAAAACAAAGTTATAATGCAACCACTAGTATTATTAAATTAGTTTATTAACAATAATATTTTTATATTTACAGTTGCCAGGGCTATGCTTAGACCAACATATGTATATGGTATGATCATGCTTTTTCTATACATATTTACATTTATAAATTATTAAGAAAGGATTCTTACTTGTATGTTTCAAGGCAAAACACTGTTTGCAGTGTAAACTAATAAACAATTTTCCTTTTAGTACCATTACAAATACCATTCCAATATGGTTTATACCAAATACCAAAATGTCTTGCTACAGTATAGCAGTAAAATGCATTGAATTACTCCACAAATGATCAGTAACAACTGGAAACCCTTATACTACATTTGCTGCATTTACAACCTATGGATGTCATTGGGAAGGGTCAGTATTTTTTGGAACCCTTTCCCCCCAACTGGGCCCAGCTGGCTGGACGGCAGACTGTGTGCCTCTATGGAAAGGGGCTCTTACCTGGGTATAGACGGCAGAGGAGTCAGTAAGGTCGGTTGGCATCCTTTGGCCGTTTCAGTTGCACCTTCAGCCTTTTCATGCCTATCTGAAAGCCATTCATGGCTTGGATAGCGGCTTGAGCGCTGGATGGGTTATCGAAGCTCACAAAGCCTGAGACAAAGACAGGGAAGAGATGAGGAGAAGCACGGTGAGACATGAAAGAACGAGGGGAGAGAGAGACGGGAACCCCTTTGAGCTCCCAACAATGCGCTAACAATAGAGCTTTATTGTCTCTATTCAGCAGGTTAATTGAAAATCTCTGAAATAAAAAGATGATTACATGAAATAACAAAATGGCTAATGACATAGATATAAAAAAAAATCTGAGAATGAAACAAGTGTTAGAAGTCAGGGGGTGTAATTTGAATAAAGAGGTAGAATAAAGGCTGAAGGGGGAAGGAGATAAATGAGTTTTTTAGCAGTGTGTTTCTTAGTACTTCCTCACTACACTGTGGGTCTGAGAAGCAGACGGCTTGCTGAGTACAGCTCCTGATAAACACACAGAGTTCTAGCCCAACGTGCATGTGGGTGCTCGTATGTGTTTGTCTGGATACGTATGTGTGAGTGTATGTTTGTTTGTGTGTGTGTGTATTTTTGGAAAATAAGTGTGGTCATGTACAGTATGAGTGCGAGTCCAAGCCCACGAGTGGAGGCCCGGTCCTGGTTGTGGTGCATGTGGAGGCGGTGCCTGTCTGGGCTAGGTGTTATCACCAGGGTGGTGGGGCGGAATGAGCCTGGAGCTTTCCACACTGGGACTCCTGCCCGCTCTTATCAGACACCTCGTGATTGACGGCCTGAATTTTCCGCTTGCCAGCTGATTTGATCACGCCGCTATGGGTCCAATTTAATTTGGGGGGGGGGCAGGCTTTTGTCAGGCTGGGAGAGATAAGGCTGCTGCTTTTACAAACCCTTTAAACAAACTGAACAGGGAAGGGCCTGTCAGCCAGCAGCGATCCCCCTCACATCCAGCTTTAATAAATCTCAAGGCTGCATTTACATCCCACCACCAAAACAAGGATTGTTAGAGTGTGTGTGTGTGTGTGTGTGTGTGTGTGTGTGTGTGTTGGTGGGGATGGGGTTAAAGAGTGTAAAAAAACAAAGAGCTGGTGGTGTGTTGATAAACATGGCCGCCCTCACTTAAACCATGTAAATCAGTCAGCCGGCGGCATCATGGCGGCGTGTCAAAGGGCTGGGTGGCCCACTGGAAGGGCCCGCGGCACTCTACGGAGGCGTTACGAGGAAAGTGCATCGTGCTGCATGACGTGATTATGATCGTCAATGAATCAAGCATTACAGCTCTTTAGAACCGCATAACGTGTTCTGTAAAATAAGTCTAGTGCACACGTTAAAGAGGGCCCGTTAAACGTTAACCTGCGAGGGTCGTGCTCAGATTTACCTCTAGCCTTGTGTGGGGGAAAAAAGTGAAAAAGGTATCTGAATACACTCTTACCTAGTCGATTTACATTTGCTCATGTCTTACATAAAATATTCCTGCTTTAGAATACTGACTCGTTTCTTTCAATGCTGATATCCTAAACAGGTCATTAAAAACAACAGTGCATGTATTTCTGGTGGGGATGTCAGAATACGCCAGTTTCATCTCATGAAATGTGTTTGAAAACTAATCTGCACAACTTCAGTGCTGTGACACCAAATACTTCCAAACTACCAGGGATTATGTTTTTTGGCAGTTCCTGCGTGCGTGAATATGCACACGCTTCTGCACATGCCAGAAATGTCTGCACACACCATGTGCGGCGGCTGTGCCTATTAAGTATGTCACGATTAAGCTCACCATTTTTTAAATTAAGCGGGATAAGGCGCTTCCCCTGTTGCAGCAGGAGCGTAATGATTAAGTTAACTTAACGCACAGCGTCTTCTGTCTAATTTGTTAATGTCTCTCAGAAGAGCCCCGGGGCTCTTACTATAAAAAGGAGGCAGGAAAAAAAAAAACGTGGAGGTTAAATTATTGTTTTTCAGCCAAGATCTTAATTAATAATAGGAAAAAAAAGGCGAGCTGGAGACAGATAAGGTCACATCCCCTTTCGTCTTTCCCTTTCCGGGATGGAGTGACAGTGATAGTGATAGGCATATGCTTTACAGCCGAGACAGGCAGGCTTATATAGAGAGGTCTAGTTTAAGAGTCCATCCTCTCCATGGCCGTCCCTGGGGGCCTGCTGTCTAACTGCATCTACAACAAGGCCCACACAAGTCTATTATTATCTCTGGAAGACCAGGTCTCCCACCTGCACCCTGCTCTGCTGGTGGACAGTGTGGGAGGGAAGAGCTCCATGCCTGGCTGGGGATGGAGGTCTGGGACTCTCTGTGGGCTGTGCTATGGAGACTATAGGAAGGTAGAAGGACTGTGTGTCTGTCTTGTGGGTGTGTGCGTGTGTGTGTGTGTATGTGTGTGTGTGTGTGTGTGTGTGTGTGTGTGTGTGTGTGTGTGTGTGTGTGTGTGTGTGTGTGTGTGTGTGTGTGTGTGTGTAAATATATATACTGTGCTGAAAGACCAGGGTGTTCAATTACAGTCATAATCTTAATAAGACAGTTTGGGTCATCCATGCCATGCGCCTTGAGTGATCACGGGCCCTGAGATTGAGGTGTGTCGACCCTTCCAGCCCTGCGGGCCCAGCCCAGTCCCTGATAAACATCTGCTGATGAGTTTAACCCCAGGAGCAAAGCCCACAGAGACCTCCTCTCAACCTATCGCCGTTGCTCACTGGCATGCAACGCCACTTTTAAAACGCTAATTGAAACTTGATTAGGATAGACACAGGGAATAAAGGAAAAGCAAACTAATTGCAGAGGAGCAGAGAGGGACCCGTGAAGATTGCCAAGCATCACAGCCACTCACAACTTCTCATCGGATCAACAGCGTTCGCTTTCATTTCTGTTTGTCAACGCGTGACTCACCAAAACATTTGCTCTGATTGGTCGCTCGGTCCACAAAGACTTTGGCGGAGATGACGTTGCCAAAAGGCAGGAACATTTGCATGAGCTCTGCGTCTCCAAACTCCTGGGGCAGGTGATAAATAAACAGGTTGCAGCCTTCTGGTCCTGGAGGGAAGAAAAACAACAAATGGTAACACAGGAACAAAACAAGAGAGACAGGGGGCGAGAGAGAGAGAGAGAGAGAAAGAGAGAGCAGGAGAGAGAGAAAGAGGCTATGTTTGTGCGTGTAGGGCGGGGGAGGGGGAGGGGCACACACAGGCCGAGCGCCTTCACAGATTATTATGTGACAGTGGGACTGACTTTCAATCTCTTTCCATCCCTTTACTCATTCGCCCAGCTGCCACATACGGGCCCATCTGATGAGCAGAGCAATGAACATGTGGAGAGAAATACAGAGCGAACGAAAGAGAGAGAGAGAGAGGGGGGGGGGGGGCAGCGAGAGAGAGAGCTGTGGTCTCCGTAAGCTCCCGTCTCGATGGCGGGCTGGCTGGGTTTGTCCCGTCTCATTGCTCGGAATGATAGCATGACGAGATGAGAGCGGGACTGGTGAGGAGGCTGATAAGAGGCTGCTGCCACGGCAGACTGCAGCGCTGCTCTCCCTCGGCGAGATGGAGGACACCCACAGGTTGATGGAGTGGGAGCAGTTTTACAGTGCATGGGAGGCTGCGGGTTTATTCGGCCTCTTTGGTAGTTTAGGCGTGTCTCACCAAATGGCTGGAAATGGAGACTGTAACTGTGGGCCGCGACAGACTAGGAGGCTATCCAAGCTTTAGAGGGCATTACAGCTAAGGTGTGTGTGTGTGTGTGTGTGTGTGTGTGTGTGAGAGAGAGAGGGTTTTATTAGGACAATGCTTTAGACATAGCACTGTGCAAGGAATGTGCAATTTCCTGGGAATAGCAGTATGATGTGTAACCCATGAAAACACCAAAGAACAAACAACAATGACTCAGTTCCTCTTATGTAAAGTTAAAACACACCTCAATAATGGAGATACAGCACTATTAGTGCTAACTGAAATCGGACTGATTTGCCTTCACAGTATATCCCATGCTTTATTTAACCTAATGCTGCGGTAAGAACACTAAACTAGGAATGTTAATAAATGATTATGCATGCGGCTAATTAATCTAATGAATATTTATAACCACTTAAACATACTGTAATGGACTGATTAACCAGTCTAACATTGCAAGTTTGAATTAGCGCAGGTTTTGAATAATGACAGAGTAACTTTCCATCTTGCTGCTAATGTTCCCCTCCTAAATTGGAGTCTTTCTCTCACATTTCTCCAGATTTTCTCCCCTCGCTAATTCAAAGCAGTGCTGTTACATTGGAATGGAGCATGGCAATTATCACCTTTTATCTTGGGTGGGCGCGTTTGCTCTTACCTTCTCTCTGTTGCTGGGGAATGATGGCTGGTTGCTGTGGGAACGCCTGGCTGATTGGCGCATAGGCGGCAGGGTAGGCTGCTGTTGCAAAAGGGAGAGCCGGAGTGGAATATTCACATCTCCATTCTCAGATTTGACACAACAACTTAAATTGTTATTCCATTGTTCGCCTGCTCCTGGCGCTGAATAAATACATTATATCATGGCTTGGAGACTCATTTTCCCGTGGATCACCACACAAAGAGAATGCACTGTTTAACTGGGCAGACAGCGTTCTCATTACAGCAGGCTAAGAGGAGCATGTGTCAGAGAACAGTGCTTAGGACTAGACTATACCACTGATCATGTAGAAAAGGGCATGTGAGGCTTCCAAAACTCCCATGTCAATGTACTTTTGGAATTAAGATTTATGTGGGTGTTTAATCAAGTCAACTGGAAATCCTTTCAAAGCCTAATGTAAAGTGGCCTAATCCGCAAGAGAACTGGCCTGTCCTCTCGGCTATCTCTACCAGTCGGCTGATGTGACACGGAGAGACGGAGCGAGGTGGAGTGAAGGAGGAGAGGGGGGGGAAGAGAGGGGGGACAGATTGTACAAAGAGGAGGGGAGTGAGGAGAGGCAGATCACCTGCGTAGTGCTGCACACCCGCATAGGCCTGTTGGAGAGGGTCGGTCACTGTAGGACTCTGTGCTGCAGGGAGAGAGGAGACAAAGAGCCAGGTCAGTGACGGAGAGAGGGAGAGAGGGAGGAAGGCAGGGAGCAAGGCACAGAAAGGGGGATAGAGGGAAGGAGACATACTGTGAGAGCGGTGAAAGAGAGGATGGAAACAGTGGGGGAGCTGCTGAGAGAACGGACACATGAGAGGAAAGAGAGAGACACCGATGAGAGAAAGAGTCATATGATAAAAATGAGAGAACGTTTGAGACTGAAAGGGAAATTGGGCAGGGGTGGAGCATGCAGAGACGGGGAGAGATTGGAGTTGTCATATTTCACAGCTCCTCAAAATGCTCGTTCGCCCCCAGATGTTTGCATCAAATATTAACAATGTGCCCAACAAAGCGCTTTGTAGTTCATTACTCCGGCAGCTGCCTTACATAGCGCAGGGATCCACTGTGCCCATGCAAGTTCTTCAGGAATCAGGGCACACGACTGAGAGAAGCTAAGGAGGCGCTCCAGCTCATCAAGTCAGTCCTAATAGACTGATGGATGGACTGAGAGATTCATTATGAAAGCATAGCCGGCTTCTTTGACGTCTTTCAAAAGACGCTTCGCTATTGATCCTTTAAGCGGCCACTCTTCAATTTGGCGACAAAATGGGTGTTTTGGGATTAAACGGGCACAC
>JAPMUY010003448.1:255000-265073 GCA_026901105.3 Galaxias olidus
TACAAAGACAGCGACGTCAAGTGTGTAATATAGAGAAAGGTAAACAGACGCTCATTCTTTCTCCTCCAAAGGGGCTTATGGCATCACAATATGACACGATACATGCTGGAACAGAAACGGCGGAGGAATAATGACAAACAACGTGGACTGACACGCCGCCCGTTTCTTATGGCAAACGGACGGTTCCAAAATGCATATACTATGCTGTCAGACTCGATCTTCATCGCGAGGGTTGAATCCGTGGCCATAATGAATTAATGGAATAAAACATAACACGTTTGTCCGGTAATTGGAGGAGCTCTCCTCGTGGGCCTCCAGTGGAGCTCTTTGAACCTCTCCACAGCCTGGCCCTGGCTCACGGGAGGAGAGAGCCTCATTAGCGGTGGAGTGCGCTGTCCGTGTTGGGTCCCCACTGCCCCCCTCACGGTGCAGGGAGCTGCCCACCAGCCTGCACCCGCTCACCCAGAGAAAACCGTCATGTATCCCCATGATCTGGATACGCTCTGCATCTCCACGTTCGTGGCGCGGCGGCCCGTCGTAACACAGCGCGGTCGGAGCGCACGTCGAGCCGTGCCAGAGGCTTTCCGCTGCGCCGTGCGGTGTGATCGCTCCTTAGCGTGCTCCCCCTCCCCTCTCTGACACACGCCCTCACCGCTGCCAACCCTGGTGAGCTCGGCGGGGCCCTGTCAGCCTCGCTGGCGACACGGGAACACGACGACGTCTGCAATTGGCTGGGTGCTGTCTGCCCCCGGCTCTGCCATTTGAAGCCCTGCCACCTGTGTCTCCGCCGCCGCCCTAATTCAGCAGCTGAACGGCGAGAGTGCCTGTTCGGTGCCTGATCACCTTTTAAGTTAATTTCGGGGGCACCTGCAATCTGCAATAAGCATCAATTAGCGCTATGACCCGATCTATCAGCCAATGCCCTTCGGTGGCATCACTCGCCCTTTTGCTTCATTAAAGGCTTTCATTACGGGCCGGTGTGTTTTGGTGCAGGTATTATTTATGGTGCGAGTGGCGTGCCAGCTCCCACAGATGCTGCAGAGTGAACATTAAGAGAGAGCTCTTTGTGCGAGGCTCGTCCAGACCCCACAGCTGGCACCAGCAGCCCGCTCTCTGGATCCAGCCTCCTGTTAGGCTGCTGTTGACGACATGTGGCAGTGATATTATCCAAATTAACTGTGTTCCCCTCGGTATCAAAGCCTTAGATGGGTACTAATGGCCACCTTGCCTATTAATCTGACTGGGAGTTGGACTTGGGTACGGGAGGGTAACAGGTGCAGCGATGGAAGGAG
This sequence comes from Galaxias olidus, assembly GCA_026901105.3. Lineage (NCBI taxonomy): Eukaryota > Metazoa > Chordata > Actinopteri > Galaxiiformes > Galaxiidae > Galaxias > Galaxias olidus. The sequence goes on from JAPMUY010003448.1 coordinate 256,293, forward strand.
TGATATGGATAATATAGATTATTAATGAGTTTTTGAATGGCGGTGGATCCACCCTGAATTGCTTTGCAGCTCCATATGTTGCCTTTGGATAGTTGATCAGCAGCAAAGCTCAGGCGGCCTTGCTTGGTTCTGTTCTGGTGCTGCTGTGGGCTGACCTGGGCCCCAGGCAGCACAATGAATACTCTCTGAGTTATACTGTCTCCAGTAGATTCACTCCCTCACCACTTCAATGTAATGCAAAATGAGGCAGCATCAAAAAGATGTGTGAATTACAGCTGGCTTCCAGCATACTATTTGGCTGCCAGAAAGCTTCCGTAAATATTTATTGCGGAACATCAGTGGGCTGTGTGAAGGTGCCGGTGTCTGCCAGGGAAAGTGTGTGGCTCTGAAATATGCATGCGCGCACACAGCACTGGCATGGAGATACTTTGTTATTCATGCTTTTTTTTTTGCCGGAAAAACATCTTCAATATTGGCCTTTACATGTCAAGTACAAGCATACCAAATGCATACCCAATTTGTAATTAGTTGTAGTTTGACAGTAGAGACAGAGTATCCAATAATTAGGAGAAATCTCAGCATATTTGTTCCGGAGAGAATGTTAAGACAGTACGAGAGGGAAAACCCACTTTGGACACTGTTACTACTTGTTTTCTTAGACAATGATGAAAATCTCCATTCTGAATACAGTGAAATAAGCTGTGTTATTAAAACAGCAAGTATATCATGTATCTACAGAGAGCAATCTGATAAATTACCTTTAAAAGCATGATCTGCTTTACAATTCACCAATTAATAAATAATGCATGGCAGAATGTCCAGAATGTTTTATTAATTCATACATATTTATGTTTCTTAGACACTCGCAGTACTTGGACATTGACATGTAGATATCATATGGTACCGTAGCCAAAATATAGAAACATGCAGAGACTGTTGCTCAGTATCTTTCTGAAAGAGTAGACATGCAGCCTTCACTGGCCTAGCGAAAGGTAGGTGAATCAGAGGGAGAGAGATGGATATTCAGCAGTGAGATAGACTGTACATTATGTACAGCTGTGCGCTGTGTCACATCACATGCTGACTGTGGAATTCTTTGTGTGCGGTAGCGAAATCTGTGAATGTATGCAAGTCAATGCATGTGGGTTTCTTTGCTTTGAAAACGGAAGGCTTTGGCGACAGCTGTACGTATGAATACCGCCTCATTCTTCCATGGATAAAAATACTCTTTGTTTTTCCGTGTGCTGGAATGATGTGCATGCAGTCGTTAATGGTGGTACTCACTGGCATGGTCTGCCCACCGTGAAGGCTGTTGATGGCGGCCTGTGCTTCTGCGTGGCTGGAGAACTTGACAAATGCACAGCCTGCACACAGAAGAGAGAGAGAGAGAGAGAAAAAGAACGTAAGAGAGGGAAACTGGCCTTGAATATGGCAAAAACAACAACAACATTCATTACCATTGTTTTCATGTTATCTAATTTGTTAATGTATTCTGCCATTTGTGTTTTCAGTGCATAACTCTGAATAAATCAGACTAATTGTAGTGAAGGCATTAGCTTCCTGGAACATCCTGTCCCTCGCCCATCTCTAATTCCTCCCCACTCCTGGGCACAGGAACCAAGGCATTTACTACCCAGCCTTGTTTGTGATTATTAATCTGTTTAATATTTACACTCTCTGATCTGTGTGCAGTCTCTCATAAAAGAGATTATGATGACAAAGGCATAGAATTATAATCTGCCTATCTAACCGAATCTTTGCTTGTGTATAATTTTAAACATAGGGACTTTGCTCTAGGGGGATTCATATCATTTTAAATCTGTTGCCTAGTTTATGCAAATAAAAAATACAAGCCCGCTAAACAAATAAAGCTAAAACATTTAAATAGAATTTTCCTTTCAAAATGTTAATGGAAAAAAAAAACCGTTTTACATAATCACGAAAGATATTGTACAATTAATATACAGCACATTTGTAAAAATATGTTTTACTTAATATCCTTAAACTTAAAAAAAGCCCTCATATAAACCAAAATATAGTGTGAGAGATGGTGAGATAGCTCTTGATTAAATAGTACTTAAATGTGATAATGTTTAAATCCCCATTTAATTAGGCAGGTGATTTCTTTAAGCGTTATGGTCGCCATGCAGCACACAGCGGTCTGTGTCCTATTCTTATCCTTGCCTTTGGGTAGTGCATGTGTTAAGTTGAAAGATATCTCATTAACAAAATTGTCTGGATTAATCCTGCCCTTTCTTACCAGAGCAGCACCAACGTCTCTGAACAAGACAGGTTTTCCCTGAGATTCAATGCTAGCTTCTTGGTACTGCTGATAGCCATTTAAAACGCTTTCAACAAGCCAATTGGATTTGTTCATATACATTTATTCAACACCTATGTCCCAGAGGATCCGCGATGATTCCGTTAAATTACTAACGCTGATAGCTTGACCCAGGAGGAACTTTAGACAGGCAGCACGTTCGCCTAGACATCGGGCTGCATCCCACAGGGACAAATTAATAATTCCCTTACAAAATACTAACTAGCCATAAATAAAATACGATTTGAGAGTGCACTCACTTCACAGAAAAAGATTCACTTGTCCTTGGGATGATCCATCATTTATCAGCAAATGTAATGTCATTTATAAAAGGCAATTTTGGAGCATTTCGTGAAAGAAACTGGATGTTTGTAAATGAAACCAGCAAAAAGGACTGGATTGTTGTTCCTATGTGGTTCGACACCCCCACCCACCCGGCATGGATGAACTACAGAGGGCTGGCGATAAGTCAAAAAGGCTTTTGATCCACCATGGCACCTCCTAACACTCGCTCACTTCTCCCCTCCTCCTCCAGCTGAAAGGAGGCAGCCTGCTGGGCCACCATTTGATTGCATGTCTGTGTTTGAATCAAGGAAGCGTTTAACCTTTGTAGTGGAAATAATGGGGAACGAGAGCTCAAAGGCTGGTGGGCTTTTCTGCAGCGAGATGGAGCTCACTGCTAGTTACCTCACCAACAAGCAGCTGCTTACAAGCCTGGAAGCGAGGGAACCTTGGTCTGAACGCCCCCGGCCCCCATGCTAGCATACTGCTCACCAAACTAATAGTCCATTCTTGGCAAATAGCATGCATTTAAACATCCGGGGTCTCGAACACACCCCACTGACACGAGGAAGCCCCATGTAGCCTTGCTATCCTAACCTAGAATAATAATAATAAAAAAATAAATGCAGAGGTTCAGGGACACAAAGTAGAAGTTCTCAAAAGAATTGGAAGTGCAGCAGTCTCATAAATTATAGTGCACAGCTGAGGTTTTGAATTTGATGGTGGAGAAGAGAAAGAGGGGGGGAAGCGATTGCATTGCTTTCAACCCAGAGGTTCTGTGCAGCCTTTTGAATTCCCAGGGAAATAATATGTATTCATGAATTCCATCATGCTGGATGGGTGACATTTATAACACAACTTAATTATAGACCTAAAAGCCATCTCTCTATTATTCCTGACAATTCAGGGTCTCAATTCAACTTTGGCAGCAAGTGTTGCACTTTGAGAGTACTTTGAGCAGTGCTGCCATATAGGGAAGAGTGTTAAACTTCTTGGCCTTTTTTGGGGATGGGTGAGGGGGTCGGCGGGGACGCTAAAAAGCCTTTGAGTGATGGCAGTTACATCCACAAGGGACAATCGCTCCATCGTGACACTGTCAGCACTGTCGTTTCCGAGGTCTGCCTCATTTGAATTTTGAGATCCTTGTTCTCCGGATTGGGTTTGCCAAAATCATTTGTTGTCACGTCCCTTTAAGGAGAGCACCAGCCTAGGCGTACGCTGATTCTGTTATAACCCGTCATCTATATCTAAAACCACTGTCCGTCTGAGACACACAACCCCCCCCCCCCCCCCAAAAAAAAAGCAAAGGGACACTTCAGCGTTTGACACAGCATAGATAGTTCGAGAAGGATAACGAGCAGGGGAGCAAGGATGAAAGACAAAACGTCAACGCGGCTAATGTAGGATTCCAGAGGAGAGGACTGAGAGGGACAGGGTGGTGACATACAGGGGGGAATGGAGGCGGCCAGCTCCTGTCTGACACAGTAGCACTGGGCTTACTTCATCTTAGGCACTGTCAGTCGGCGTGTGGGGCGCGGGGAGGCGGACGGGGAGAGACTGGAAAGAGAGAGAGAGAGAGAGAGAGAGAGAGAGAGAGAGAGAGAGAGAGAGAGAGAGAGAGAGAGAGAGAGAGAGAGAGAGACGAGAGGGAAGGGGGGCCCGCGGAGCGACGCCGAGCCACAGAGCCGGGATCAACGCGGAGAGGAACAGATGTACACAGTGATAGGCACACGGCTCAATATAGCCAGCCTTTCTCTTTGATGTACTTGGAAGCGCACACATTATCAAACCTCCCCCACCATCCCACACATCGCTTTCACACATTCAGACACTTCATATTGGAGAATGAATCACAGCGAGCAGAGAGAGAGAGAGAGAGAGAGAGAGAGAGAGAGAGAGTGGAGGAGGGAGAGGGAGACAGTGTTCCCCGTGCGCCTGCTCCGTATCACTAGGAATAACATGGCTCCTGGTCTGTGAGATGGGGACGGCACCGAGGGGGGAGGGGGAGGGGGACGGGACGACGACGACTTAGAACAATTCCCTGCATCAAACATTCGCGGCCATCTTTAATTTCGCCATCCTCCAGTGACTAAACGGCACATGAGCCGCTGATGGGTTTTGCCCGCACGCTGCGCCACTGTAGTGAGTGGCAGCAGTTAAACCCCGGGCTAGGCTGCTTTATTTACAGTAGGACATTATCGTCCAGCAGCCTCTCCGGGGAGGGATGACAGGGAGGTGGGAAACAAACATAATTACACCTCTCCGTTTTCCTGATAAGGAAAGAGAAAGGGGGAGGAGGATGTGTTTGCTATCTGTTTGTGGAGTGTGGGCCTGGGGAGGGGGGGATGGCATTGAGAAACGGAGGATAACAAAGGGAGAGCCGGAGGAGGAAAAGAGGGAGGCGAGGAGTGGAAGGAAGGTGAAAGGACAGGGGTGTGAGTCAATATCGCTTGAGATGAGGGAGAAAGCGAAGGTGAGAAAAACATACAGGAAGGTGGTCAAAGTTGCGGATCTTGAAGGATAAAGTATAGAGCTGCTTTAGCCTCGGACAAGAACAAAAAGGAGGAGCAGGGGGGGAGCCGGGGGAGGAGGGGGAGGAGAGATGGTGGGACGGGAGGGCCGACTGAGAGACAGGAGAAAGGTTAAGTGAAGCAGTTACAAGGAGAGAGAGCGAGAGAAAGAAAGAGAGAGAGAGAGAGAGAGGGAGAGAGAGAGAGAAATAGTTGAGGCTTACTACGGAAGTGTAAATGGGCAGAGGGGAGAGAGAGAAGGGGAGAGAGAGAGAGAGAGAGAGAGAGAGAGAGAGAGAGAGAGAGAGAGAGAGAGAGGGAGAGGGAGAGAGAGAGAGAGAGAGAGAGAGGGAGGTGTGTGGGGGCGCTGACCCTTGCTGGCCCCATCAGGCCCTCTCAGGACGGTGCACTCCTCGATCTGGCCGAAGGTCTCGAACAGCCGCCGGACGTCCTCCTCGCTCTGCTGCTTCCCAAGCATCCCCACAAACAGCTTCCTGTCTTCTGGAGGGAAACCGGGGAAGGGGAAGAGCGAGGGGAGGGGAAGGGGGTTCAGAGAGAGACAGAGAGAAAGAGAGAGAGAAAGATAAAGAGAGGGGGAGAAAGAGAGAGGGAAAGAGGAAGAGGAGGAAGAGGAAGGGGAGGAGGGGGAGAACACAAACAAATGCTACAGCTGATGGAACCGTTCTGCTGAGCTGTGTGGAACTGGTGCCCCTCCACCCCCCCACCCCTTTTTTATCAGCAGTCTGCTGTGTTGTGCCTCTATTGTTGTGGTGGTGGTGGTGGTGGTGTTGTTGTGTGGGTTTCCCCCTGGGAGCGAGAGATATTCCTGTCCCTAGTCAGCTATTCTAGTCAACCTGCCTGTCTGCCTGCCTGCCTGCCTGGCTGATGTTTGATACAGATGTTGTTTGGAGCGCCGTCGGTGTCAGGCTTTGGTAATGACAGCGTAGCTCGCAGAGCTTTCCTACCCGGCGCCTGTTGTTACCTGGGCGACGTGCACTGTCAGACCTATGCTACTGGCTCATAGAGCCATAGAGCCGACACTTTCTCTCCTCCATACCTCCAATCCTGCCTCCTAATCTTCTCACAATTCTCGAGAGGGGCAGCATTCGAGGAGTGACTGGTGTGATTCTACATTATAGCTCAGCTTGATCTCCAGAGGGGGGCACTGTGGCTTAGACGCATGGACTCCATACCTCCAAACTTTGGCTAGTCAGGCGCTAGGATTTTTCCAATTAATCTCCCAGTGCCCTGGCATTAGACAGAACATTCATCTTCTTTACCTTCTTCTACATTATGCATTTCCTAGCCGACTGTGTTGTGGAATGAAACGGCTACGAGCAAGAGCCCCCCCATCCCCCCAACCCCCTCCCACACCCGCACTGATGGAAAGTGGCAGGGGAGAGGAAGAGGAGTTTATTGGAAATGACACTGTTGATCTTCAGTGTGAGTCATTTGACTGCGTGGGGGAGCAGGTGAGGAGCGAGGGAGCGCGGAGGGCAGGAGGCTCACCTGGGCCTGGACAGATGTGACGCCTCCTGTACCTGCCAGGCCCCATTAGACACAGCTGCTCTAAAAATAACACGCCAGGGCGTCCCTTCTCGCCGTGCCGCTAGGGAGATCAGTTCCTGTTCCGTGGCTGTAAAGTTCAAATGAGACACGTGCCTGCGCCCCGCTTGGCCACACAAATGAGCGCCGGGCGCGATCAATACGGCCCGGCCCGCCGCGCTCCACTCTGCCGAGGTGTCAGGCCGCCGTCAGAACGTGGACGCCCCCCCCCCCCTCGCTCTCCCTCCCTCTCATTTCCCAGCCGACGGACTTGTTAAAGCACGGCGCGCACGTCACTCTCCGCCTGGCTCCTCTCTGCTCATTACCGCCTCCCTGCCCTTGGTGCCAGAGGCCTGGAGGTGAGCGGGAGCCCTCGGCGGTGGCGGTCGGGGGGCAGGGGTGAAGGTGGCGGTGGCGGTGGAGGTGGAGGTGGCAGAGGCCGCGCACGGGCCTCGGCTGGCCATGCCTCCCTCCAGCCGTCGCCCGGGCCTGAGCAGGTGTCTCTGGGAAACGAGCCTGACTTCCTGCCCACCCGGGCAGAAGGGGGGAGGGGAGAGGTGAGAGCAAAGTAACACCCAGAGGCCACCTGAATCCACCACCGCCGTCCCTGTGTCTGCACGCCTGTCCACCGGAGTGTCACTACCGGCCCTTTAACGGCGGCTGGGCACTTTTACCGGCCCCCTGTGGCATGTTAATGTTTCGGGACAAAAGGCTCATCTCGGACCGGGTCCTCCGAGATCTAATGGCAACTTTATATGGCTAATTAAGTAGCCATGAGCGAGGTAATGAACTTTCCAAACGCGCTGGCAAACGCAAAAATAAATGGCACCCGCGTGCAGGCTTTAAAAGCAGTGTGTGAGTGTTCCTCGGAGCTATCCTCAGAGAGGCACCGTGAGAGATTGAATTCGGAGCCGCTCTCTTTTCATTGCCTGACCTAAGAGCTTCTCTCACCCTGGCCAACATATGGATTCCTATTAATTAGTCCATTTTGTTCCTGTCTCCAAAGCAGCCCTTATTGGATTTGTGAATTTTTCCCACTCTCATGGCCTCGAGCATTAAAGTGCATTTAGGATTATTAATAAATAATTGTCAACCTACGTTCAGCATGAGGAGATGACTAGCCGAGAACTGATGAAGACTTCTCCATGTAGAAAAGTGGAGAGGAAGCCATGGCTGTGGCCCCGCCTGCATCTGTATTCAGCCAAGGCTGGCAGGGCTTTACTAGCAAGCAGACTTGGGATATTGCAGCAGGATGGGACTACTTAGGCTGAGGGTGTGACCCCTCTCCACACTTGGAGAGATTCTCCTCTTATCCCTCTCACTAAAGCTGAGCCATGCGGCAACAGCACGGCCAATCTCTCCTGCATATAGAGACTCCGCTCAGAACAGACCTGTGACAGCGGCGCGCGTCAATGCGCCCGCCGCTCCACGCGCAGAGAAGTGTCTGAAAGAGGTGTGCGTCTGTGTGTGAGAGAGTGTGTGGATAAGTGCATTGGCTGTGCGCGTGTGTGTGTCTGTGTGAGAGAGAGAATGTGTGGATGAGTCCATGGTCTGCACGTGTGAGTGTGTGTCTGTGTGAGAAAGAGTGTGTGTGTGTGGATGAGTGCATGGTGGTCTGTATGTGTGTGAGTGTGTTTGTGAGAGAGAGTGTGAGCGGATACGTTCATGGTGATTTGTATGGGTGTGTCTGTGTGCGAGAGAGTGTGTGTGGATGAGTGCATGGTGGTCTGTATATGTGTGTGTGTGTGTGTGTGTGTGTGTGTGTGTGTGAGAGAGAGAGAATACGAGCGCATCCACGTGCCTGAGAGGCCTGCCAACATCACACACTAGCACGCACACAAACTCACTCAGACACATAATCATTGCGCGTCTCACTTTCTTCCCAATTGTTTATTTCCTGAATGAGGCCGGGAGCAACAGTTTGGAAAATGGGACCGTGTCAGTCTTAAGCCATGTCCACACTGAGATGGCATGTGGATAGCCTCATCTCATAAATGCAAATAAAAAGGAGATCAAAAAAAAGTTATCAAAACAAAACTGACATCTGACAATGGCTTGTCTCAGGATGCCTTTTCATTTCGGCGCCCGGTGTATTAAAAATTAATGGGTTTTGCACAGACGCCA